>JAHPZR010001319.1:80000-97155 GCA_019787425.1 Platygyra sinensis
AACTTGCATTTGCTAACTTTATTATTTCCTTTTCTGTCCGACTAGTTGGGTGATACTAAAACAATTAGACCCTTCGCCCTCAAGGGCCACGGGTAAATAGCCCATTAGGCTTCGCCTCATGGGCTATTGACCCGTAGCCCTTTCGGGCTACGGGTCTAATTGTTAATTAGTTACTACCGGTCAGTAAAAACATGGACTGCAGTTGGTAGGCAGCGTTTAGTCCGCAGTGCACATTTTATACCTAAGGCCGCGTTTTATGTCCAGTCCGTAATTCTTAGTCCCCATTTTATACCCAGTTCGCACTCCGCAGTCCGCAGTCCACAGTCCGCTATCCGCAGTCCGCAGTCCGCAGTCCGCAGTCCGCAGTGCATATTTTATACTGACCGTGTAAACGGACACAAATCATGCTTGTTCCGTCAGTATGCGAGACGACGTGCTTTTATTGCTAAAACTAGTACAATTATTTTGTTCCCGAACACAACTTTACTTTTGGGGTAATAGCTACAGGGCGTTTTCACTTCCAAAACAATGAAACAGAGGAGATGTTAGTGTACCAGAGCAACTCTGTGAGTGTTAATAAACTCTTTCCTATGCAGACACTTCCGTTGGGTTTACACAATTTGTGCACAGAAATCCAGGCGAGCGAAGTAAAACTTCACATTTCCTTCTTTGATTTATTCAGCAGAAAGCAGTGTTAGTTTTGGTCGAAGAGAAGAGGGTACACAACACGCAGCAAAACTACGGCTTTCTGTTCGTACGAAAAGTCGTACACATCTCGTGAGTAAATGTCTGCAAGGTTTTTAAATTCCATTAACACTGACTAGAACATAAAAAATAGCCAGCTTCAGTATCCGCTACAATCTACAATAAGCTGTCTGGACATTTGAAAATCCGCAATATTGCGCAACACTTGAAAAAAGCACATGAATAAACATGAAGAGGACGTCATTCACCCCTGAAGATTTTTCTGTTTGGGAGGCGCGGGGGTGGGGAGGGAAATTGGTGTCCCAGATATCTAGATATCGAATTTTTATGCATAACGCGACTAGAACTGCATTCTGTTGAACGTAATGAGTGTTATAAATTAAAAAGAATGTATTCATTGTCACGCAATAACAAATAAACGCAAATTTATTATGCCTTAATAGAACGAAAACCAAGAGGGTGAGTTCCATCCACACTCCCCATGTACCACTCTGGGGGTATGAGTTAGCTTACACGTCCAAGGGTAACGTGCGTTTCCATTCCTAGTTAGGTAGTAGAACTCTAGTAACGCAAGCAGAAGTAAAAGCAGCTGAAATAAAAGCCACAGAGACCAGAGTCTTAGTACCTCTTGCTAGGACGACTAAGGAAAATTCCAACAATATTATCGAAAGAAAGCACCACACTTCGTAATTTTTGGAAACTACTCAAATGCCGTTATTTCCTTTATGGTTGGGCAGTGTATGAAGTTACTATTCATTTCTCCGGCATTTCTTCTGACATTCTCTAACACCACCGTACAAAATAACATGTCCAAGTGTATAAAATAGAATTCTTGACTAAACTTCTGCTATTTCTAACCTTATTTTTGCGAAAAGCTTTCACAGATACACATTGATAAGATTCTGAGGCTATATCAGATGAGTATTTTGCTACAACCTGTTAGTGGCCAGTAAGCTATTTACACTAAAAAGGCTAAGAGTATTTAGTATGCTCCTAATGACAAATCGAAAGAGTCTCTGTCATCCATATTGGCCGGAAAACCTGAAGAAAGAACAAACCAACAATGCTAGCTACTATTGAAAGGAATTCAACGGTTAAGCACTCCATCAATTTTCTCTGAAGTTCTCAAGTTCAACAGAAAAAAACATTTTCTCTATTTAGCTATGATGTACCTCACCACAATGAATGTAATACTATCGCGAAATTGACGAATAAACCAACAGCGTAAGTAAGGTAGTATTTTCATTAAAATCGTGTTCAGTGAAGTGTTATGTCCCACGCAAATTAATTAGGTCATCTGAGATTTTCAAGAAACGCCTAATTACTTTTTTTTATTTTTGCCAGAAAATTACTGAAAGGCTTAATCAAGGTTCCATATTGCAAATCGCATACCTAAGTCACCCTCGACAGACGACTCTAACCATTCGACTCAAATAGAGTGGTAAAATCAGGAGTATCGGTTTGAAGATTGGGAATGAAAACACTCGTTTTAAACACAAAATGGCCGTGACATTTATGAATCCTTCTGTGGATCCCCTGATCACCGTTGAGTTTTCATACTTGTATGTGTGCCGAGAGTTGTCCAAAAGAGTGCTTCTACAAACCTTTTAAGAGGACTCTACATGATTAAACCGACATCGAGGAAAACAATGGTCAGCAATACAAAGAACACGGAAGTATGTGACTGTCACGCTCGACACAGATCAGGAACGTATAAATGTACCTTGTATACAAACCTACTGCTGGAAGGAAAAGCTGGCAGTTTCAATGCTACCTAGGATTCAAGGATTGCTACAAAGGACCAAAACTTTAATCTTAAAGCCAGGTAAGAGATTTAGGTGAATTTATAGGAGCACTTCACGAAGGCGAGTATGCAGTTACTCACTGAAGTATTTTCAAAATTTCCCGAACTTTAAGCGGTCGTTAGTTTTGAAAACCTAGTGGGCAGACAAATTATATTATTGTTTTGAATTAAGTGTCATTTATACTTTCTATTCATGTAGTTCAGCGGTTTCAAACAGGTGCCACATTTTTAAAACGTGTGCCTTCAAAGTAGCGCTATTTTCGTGTATGGTTTAAAACTCGATTTAACGGGTAGAAAATCTGCTTTCAGCCGTTGAAGAAACAACATTGAATTATAATTGCAACATGGCTAAACAAACTGCTGTGATATGTCTATAGTTTAAAAAAATAATTGGGACTTTTGAGCGAATATTAATTTTTTTAGAGCGACGGCAATATGTGCTATTTGTCCAGATTCGGCCGGCATGCAACTTGAGTCCAGCGGACCGAACTTTAACTAAGCCTAGGAAAATTCAATTACAATTTTTAAACAAATGAAACTCATTTTAGTGATTAACTAGGTAAGGGCTTTAAAATCCCAGCTTATGAGAAAAATCGAATTTTCGAAGTAAAATCAGTGGTCGGTTTTTAGAGAGACAGCCTCTTAAAGTTGCGTTAAATCCTAGACATAAATGCAACAAAAAGGCGTTTCCAATTGTGTCATCTCAACATTTAACAAACACCTAAATACCTTTAACTATATTCACGTTCATCTAATCGCCTTTAGCCAAGTCCAAGGTAACGTCATCACCGATGAGTACAAATGGAGCCCAGTGCTTCACTTCGCTAAATTTCTCAGACTTTTTCAGACACTTCATGGCGCGGTTCAGAGATTCACTAGCACTTCTTCCTTTTGCTAGGTGTAGATAGAAACTCTTCATGAACTCTAGAGTAGCGTCGTCGTCAATTGCCCACAGAGACACAAGAACAGAACGAGCACCGGCACCCAAGAAGGCTCGTGCAATGCCAACAACACCCTCAGCTTTAATCTCACCATGACCACTATGGCAACAACTTAGCACAACAAGCCTTGCACGCATTTGAACTCTCATCACATCACCCATTGTTAGCAAGAAGTCTTCCTCAACAAGGGTCTCGGATACTCGCCTGGTGTTTGGCGCCAAGGCAATTTCTCCTGTTTCCATTCTGCCATGTGCTGCTATGTGCACTACAGCAACTGAGGACAACCTCTTCAATATTTCATCTTTTGTTGCCTCTTTTCCAGTGAGGGGTACGGTGTGGAGTATTTTGCCAATCATCTCTACTTCCTTCTTTGCAAATGGCAGCTGTTCTAGCTTTAACCCACAATCACGAACTTCTTGTAAACACGGATCACCAACAAGCAGCGACCCAGACTTCTGGTGGTAATCTGGTGAACAGTCTTTGATCAATTTCAAACTATTCAATGACGGGATGACCCGGATTCTGAAAGACTCGCAAAGGTACTTTGAATTAGAATCCATGAATGCAGAATAAGGAGCCAAGCACAATGGACCTTCGGGAACAAATATCAGCTCATCACCATTAATCAAGTCTTTGATAGGCCTAATGACGACGTCATACCATGTTCTTAAAGCATTGGTATCAAAAAGCGAGCATTGGGTTGTGGTTTGATCCCTCTTCTTTGACAGGTCGCCGTCGCTTTTGCCATTCAGTGATCGATCCTCGCATTCGGCGCCACTTCCGACACCAATTTCGTTACGGGTAGTCTTCACTAATGACTCCAACACAGTGGTCGCAACATCTTTCGAACTATTATTGCTGACTTCTTTTCTTCTTAATTGAACATCCTTTCCATTTTGAATAATCCAGAAAATTAGTTCCCTTTCATGAATTGCCATGAAGACTGTACTCGATGAAAGGCAACATAACGTGTCGCAACTCATTTTTTCCCTTGCATATGGTTTTTTTGTTTGGTACTTTAAATGCATAAGGTCTCTTAGAGCTTGTGCACGTCCTTCTTCAACAGCAAACAAAGCCTCAAATATGTCACCTTGTTTTAACAGTAGACGCCATAATCTGGTATACGGGGTTTCATTAACATCACGGTAGCTAATTGCCCACTCATCTTTATCTTGAACACGCTGCCTAACATCATTAAACAAATGAACGCTAAAATAATAACAATCAAGAGCCTCCTTTAGAGAACCTTGAGATTCAAAGCAAACGCCAAGATTGCAATACGACCTTCCTTCTCCAGCCCTGTCTCCCACTTCTCTGGCAATGTTTAGATGACGTTCATGGTACTCGATGGCTTTTTTGAAATCTCCCAGACTGTGATAAGCGATGCCAAGATTACCATACGACCCTCCTTCTCCAGCCCTGACTCCCACTTCTCTGGCAATGTTTAGACCTTGTTCAAGGTACTCGATGGCTTTTTTGAAATCTCCCAGACTGTCATAAGCGTTGCCAAGATTACCATACGACTTTCCTTCTCCAACCCTGTCTCCCACTTCTTTGGAAATGTTTAGATGTTGTTCATGGTACTCTATGGCTTTTTTGAAATCTCCCAGACTGTGATAAGCGATGCCAAGATTACCATACGACTTTCCTTCTCCAGCCCTGTCTCCCACTTCTTTGGAAATGTTTAGATGTTGTTCATGGTACTCAATGGCTTTTTTGAAATCTCCCAGACTGTCATAAGCGTTGCCAAGATTACCATACGACCCTCCTTCTCCAGCCCTGTTTCCCACTTCTTTGGAAATGTTTAGATGTTGTTCTTGGTACTCGATGGCTTTTTTGAAATCTCCCAGTCTGTGATAAGCGTTGCCAAGATTACCATACGATCTTCCTTCTCCAGCCCTGTCACCCACTTCTTTGGAAATGTTTAGATCTTGTTCATGGTACTCGATGGCTTTTTTGAAATCTCCCAGACTGTGATAAGCGCTGCCAAGATTACCATACGACATTCCTTCTCCAGCCCTGTCTCCCACTTCTTTGGAAATGTTTAGATGTTGTTCATGGTACTCGATGGCTTTTTTGAAATCTCCCAGACTGTCATAAGCGTTGCCAAGATTACCATACGACCCTCCTTCTCCAGCCCTGTCTCCCACTTCTCTGGCAATGTTTAGACGACGTTCATGGTACTCGATGGCTTTTTTGAAATCTCCCAGACTGCGATAAGCGTTGCCAAGATTACCATACGACGTTCCTTCTCCAGCCCTGTCTCCCACTTCTTTGGAAATGTTTAGATCTTGTTCATGGTACTCGATGGCTTTTTTGAAATCTCCCAGACTGTGATAAGCGTTGCCAAGATTACCATACGACCCTCCTTCTGCAGCCCTGTCTCCCACTTCTCTGGCAATGTTTAGATGTTGTTCATGGTACTCGATGGCTTTTTTGAAATCTCCCAGACTGTGATAAGCATTGCCAAGATTACCATACGATGTTCCTTCTCCAGCCCTGTCTCCCACTTTTTTGGAAATGTTTAGATGTTGTTCATGGTACTTGATGGCTTTTTTTAAATCTCCCAGTCTGTGATAAGCTTTGCCAAGATTACCATACGACGTTCCTTCTCCAGCCCTGTCTCCCACTTCTTTGGAAATGTTTAGATCTTGTTCATGGTACTCGATGGCTTTTTTGAAATCTCCCAGACTGTGATAAGCGTTGCCAAGATTACCATACGACCCTCCTTCTGCAGCCCTGTCTCCCACTTCTCTGGCAATGTTTAGATGTTGTTCATGGTACTCGATGGCTTTTTTGAAATCTCCCAGACTGTGATAAGCATTGCCAAGATTACCATACGATGTTCCTTCTGCAGCCCTGTCTCCCACTTCTTTGGAAATGTTTAGATGTTGTTCATGGTACTTGATGGCTTTTTTTAAATCTCCCAGTCTGTGATAAGCTTTGCCAAGATTACCATACGACCTTCCTTCTCCAGCCCTGTCTCCCACTTCTTTGGAAATGTTTAGATGTTGTTCATGGTACTCGATGGCTTTTTTGAAATCTCCCAGACTGTGATAAGCGTTGCCAAGATTACCATACGAGCCTTCTTGTTTATCCTTGTCTTCCACTTCTTTGGCAATTTTTAGATCTAGTTTATGGTACACGATGGCTTTTTTGTACTAGCAATAAAAATATAATCGTGGTGGTTAGGAAATAACTTCATCTTTGGACCTCACTGCTGCATATTCAATGTTTATGTCCATAAATTACATGACACATCACAAAAATTTTTTGTGAAGTTATTTCAGTGAAGTTCCAATCGCCAACAGGGCTCACCTCTCCCTTGAATCAATTCATATCACGCATCCAAATAGAGAACGGATAATCTAATTGGTGGAATATAAATTTACACTTTTTTTCAAAATGCAAATTCACTTTGCTGAGACATCACGTTGACAGCTCGTGCTCGGTTTTTGTTTCTAGTGAGGTTTTAATTTCATCTTTTCAGCGCGCGTTTTCTTACAGGAGGATTTTTCACTACTATATATCTAGTTTAGCATTATTTGATCTTTCCTTTAAAAGAAGAGGATATATTTTGCGCTAACATTTCTTACCTGGCCCTTTACAAGGTACGTTTCTGAGTTTTTCTTTGCTTCTTGTAATTTATTTCGATCACCAACACACCTGGCTCGTAAATGTTGCAATGTCTTGTTAGTCTTGTCAATCTGCTCAAGGTCAAGGCACACGACACACTTTGTAATGAGGACCTTATCAAAACATATTCTATTAGGCTTAGAGACTTGCTACATAGTTGTTGCCGAAAAACTAATCTATGCACGGGTATGTAATGTACTGAAGGCAAGTAACAACTCATACATTCACGACTGACAAGGGGCTATGGGTAGGATGAAGCCCTCCGTAACTTTTCACGATTATAATACGTTCTCAAAGCAATGTTGTCTAAATGGCCTGAGGCTTGCTCTAAAATTTTGAAAAGTATCCCTCACCATCTTTCACTAGAATCGCTACAGGTAACATGAAGGGCTCTTTTGTACAACTGGTAAAAACATGAACGATGTTATGAAAGATACTGTCAATCCCTTCCCGCACCACGATATGGCGTCTTCATAACAGTGTAGCTCCTCACAAGCACTTGCTCCTTCAAAAAGACCAAAATATTACTTGCATTACAAACATGATAACAGTTCAAGCCTGTTTTATTCTTGTAATTGACCCTTAATAATCCAGCCAGAGCGGAGCTTTAGAACCGCATTGTGGTATGGGCTGAGCACTGAATGATTTAATCTAGTAATCTTTCACATACGTTTGTTGAAAATTCCTTGTTTAAATCCAGTTTCTGATCTATGTGGGACGGGTTGCAGGAGAGATTTCAAGCCAGCTTTGGACCTTGCTGGAAACGATGAAATTATATATATTGCAGGTCAATCCATGTCATTGATTTGCCCGAGTTTAATACGATGGTTTCTGTCTTTGTGTTATAATCAATTGAGTCAAGCATTTTACCTGTTTCTATAGCTTTAATCAAAGTTGGTTCCAAATTGACGGCAGCTGCTGCGTCATTCAGGGCTTCTTGGTAATTTTCTTTTGAAGAGGATTGAAATAATCAGACACAGAATTAGAAGCAATAAAACATAACAAGGCTGTAGAGATATTTAAAAAGCGTCTTATCTTTCAATGTTAAGACCCATCTCTCAAATCAGGAGCACGCAAATCAACTATCAAGAGAGGTGTGCGCTATGAGGAATTCGAGTCTTCGGGTGATGAAAACAATGAACGGAAATCAGGGAATTCAGCGGCACGTGTTTCAATCAGGACTATTATAGAACAAGAATTAAAAAAAAAATTAAAACCGCGCTTTTTTAACCAAAAACAGTACGTAATATTTTGCAACAACGTTTTGCAAGAAAACATTACCCGGAAACAATTTAAATGATGGTTAGGACTTGTTTCCATATTTCAAACCGCCCTTGGATACCTTATGATGCGTACACAAAGTAAATACTGATTATAGGCCTAAGCACTGAAAATACTGATAGCGTTCGGGTTTCTGATATGGCACTTAAATCGAACCATACGTTGGTAGCGTTTCCTCGGTGGTCTAGTGGTAAGGGTAGAAGACTGCCGTGCTGGCACACCGGGTTCGAATCCACCTCGTCATACGAATTTTTTTTCCTTTAAAATTGAAGGGACTTGCACTTTGACAACATTTGTTGACCAGAAACTAAGTCTCTGTGTCAAGAAACTTAGAAATTTCATGCGAATGTACGTGAATAGGGAGAGGGCGGTTTGAGATATGGAAACATTCTTTGCGTGAGGCGGGTCTAGCGTGACTTGTAATCGGAGAATTTTGTTTATGTCTAAGGAAAAAATACCTTGACCTTTCAAACGACTATCAATTTACATATGTTAAAAGTGTTTTTGACGAGTGTAAGGCTACGTTTTAACTTTTTTTCCCCAGAAAATTCCACCATTGCTTCTGGCGAAGTAAACACGATCTTACATTTATCACCGTCAGCGTATTTCATGGCCAGACGTAATACCTTTTTAGCGCATTGAATATTCCCTTCGAAAGTGAACAGAAACAAAAATTCCAGATTACAAAATCTTCTGTTTCGCACGCAAAACGAAAATACAGCTTAACTCTGGATAATTTCAGCCTTAGTAGCCAGCAACTGGTCCTAAGTTACATTCTTTATCCCTTGTAAATGTCCTGATGTGCATCTCCAACGGAGTTTGGCCCAATTTTGACCAAATAAACATTTCTCACAGACGGCCATGTTCTGTCTGAATAGTTAATTTGCTAACTTGACAAAATGCTCCTTAGGGGGGATATGACGAAAAGAGCCGAGAAATGGCCTGTAATTGGCTGATGATGACATCATCCGGTGACAACAATTAGCCGAGTGTGAGTTTGGGTCTGCTCACCGACAAAACGAAAAAAAACAAGAATTTTTAAAAAAATTAAAACCGCGCTTTTTTAACTCTTTTTCGCTCACAAAAATATTACGTAATATTTAGCAACAACGTTTTGCGAGAAAACATTACCCGGAAACAATTTAAAAGATGGTTAGCCGACTTGTTCCCATATCTCAAACCACCCTTGGATACCTTGTGATGCGTACACAAAATAAATACTGATTATAGGCCTAAGCACTGAAAATACTGATGAGGGTTAGGGTTAATGCTTAAGAAATAGAAAACATGTACCGCGTTTCTATCGAGTTATACAAACACAAGTGGAAGTTTGGGAGAACGAGAAATGCTGTGGGAACACGAGCCGCAGGCGAGTGTTTCCACAGCTTTTTCGAGTTCTCCCAAACTTTCACGAGTGTTTGTATAACTCGATAGAAACACGAAGTACATGTTTTCTATTTCTTTTAGAAAACACCACGACGAGAAAAAGGAAAACAACTTGTTAGCTTTGGATATCAAAATGTAAATTCTCTTTGCTCGCGCCATCACTACGTCAACAAGCGCGCGCTAGTTTTGTGTCTCCATCGAGTTATACAAACACGATTTTTAACCAATCAGCGCGCGTGCTTTCTTAGCACTGTTTTCTAAAAGGGGTTAATGGTTAGCTTCTTTATAGCGTTCGGGTTTCCGATTATGGCACTTAAATCGAACCATCCGTGTGTAGCGTTTCCTCGGTGGTCTAGTGGTTAGAGTGGAAGACTTGCTGAGCTAGCGTCCTGGGTTCGAATCCACCTCGTCTCACGTAATTTTCTAATTTTTTTTCCCTTTAAAATTGAAGGGACTTGCACTTTGACAACATTTGTTGACCAGAAACTAAGTCTCTGTGTCAAGAAACTTAGAAATTTCATGCGAGTGTACGTGAATAGGGAGAGGGCGGTTTGAGATATGGAAACATTCTTTGCGTGAGGCGGGTCTAGCGTGACTTGTAATCGGAGAATTTTGTTTATGTCTGAGGAAAAAATACCTTGACCTTTCAAACGACTATCAATTTACATATGTTAAAAGTGTTTTTGACGAGGTTCGTAAAGGCTACGTTTTAACTTTTTTTCCCCAGAAAATTCCACCATTGCTTCTGGCGAAGTAAACACGATCTTACATTTATCACCGTCAGCGTATTCCATGGCCAGACGTAATACCTTTTTAGCGCATTGAATATTCCCTTCGAAAGTGAACAGAAACAAAAATTCCAGATTACAAAATCTTCTGTTTCGCACGCAAAACGAAAATACAGCTTAACTCTGGATAATTTCAGCCTTAGTAGCCAGCAGCTGGTCCTAAGTTACATTCTTTATCCTTGCAAATGTCCTGCTGCCCATCTCCGAACGGAGTTTGGCCCAAGTTTGACCAAATAAACATTTCTCACGTCGGCGGTCATGTTCTGTCTGAACAGTTAATTTGCTAACTTGATAAAAGCCTCCTTAGGGGGGATATGACGAAAAGAACTGAATAATAAGAGTAAAACTGAAATACATACCTCGCCAATGACTAAAATAAAAAAAGAGAACAAATAAAGGCATTGCTTGTTGTCTGCTTTGTTGTTGCCACCATTAAGGCAACCAAAACAAAGCAAAACAGGATAATTCTAAACTTATGGTAAGCTGCATGTAGTAAAGTTTGTTGAATTGCAGTCTTTCTCAGAGGTTGTCTTAGATCAAGAGTAGGGAATTCCAAATATAATCTTCAAATTCTTCAACGACATCAACTATTATCAGTTTTCGCTCAACTTAAAATTTTCCTTATTCTGATCGGCTCAAACTTATCACGCTGCGCGACTGATTAGTCCACCGTGGAGAGGCCACTTTGATCACGTGGTACAACCTTGGTCGAGAATTATCATTTACGATAGTACCCAATCAGCGAAGAGACTCGACTCTTCTTCGCATTTTAATTTTGTAGGCCAAGATGAATAAGAAATGTACCCCTCATTTGGATTCTTGTTTGAAGATGCTTCGAAGAAGTACTTTTTATGCTGAAAACTGCAGTAAGCTATGGCACATTAAAACGGCAAAGGGAGCAAAGGTTTGGAAATCGTTGACAAAAATATAGGTTTTAACGTTTCGTTTTCCAAGTCATCAGATAACACCGAAAATTCTTTGTTTATCAATAAATTCAATTTCTCCAAGAGAGGATACCTTATTGAGAAATAAAACAGCTATTCTACACCACAAGGACTAGAAATTTCGATAAAGAAAATCTTGTTCTTTTCAGGTTATTTTCATGTTCCGGTTCAATTTTTTCTTTGGCCTGAGAGCCAATAGTTGCCGTCGAACTATGCTCTGGGACAAATCTTTGTTTATAGAAAAGTCTATGTTCATATCAAGGCAACATCAGTGTACTAATCTTCAGACGATGATGTGTGTGAAGTGTGAAGTGAAGCTTTATTTAATCTCGGGATTGATGAGGTTGATTAGACCTCTGGCAAGAAGAATACGCTAATATGCTAATAAGCCGAGAGAAATAAACAAACGGAGATCCAAACGGAGATCCAAAAAGCCCAATTTATCAAAAGAACATAAATATGCTTGAACGTTTCTTCACCACGATGTCAACAGCTAATTTTTAGTAGCTACCTTCTATAAATAGAAGTTTACAAAGGTACATCAGTCCTTAATTAACTTCTGTTCAGAAATATGGAATAGATAAGACTTAAGACATTTCACGTCGAAATACTCAGAAAAAGAGTTTTCTGAGTCCCCAACGGGAGTCGAACCCATGACCTTCCAGATACAGGTTGCACGCTCCAACCACTGAACTTCCAATCTGTATCTGGAAGGTCATGGTTCGACTGAGAGCGCTTCTCCGTTATTTACACTTTATCCACGTCACAAATCCATTTATTATTTAAGACGTTTCATTAAGGGATACCAGAGTCGCTGGCTTTGTTTTTACTTTTACCACGTTATCAAGGTAATTTTTGAAGAGCGTTCTGTAAAACACTCTACTGTGATATTGGTATCCTCATCAAAGATTACTACTTACTTACATCAAGAGTCCAAAGACAATAGCAATGATGTTGAACTTGAGTATCATAATACCGTGAAATGATGGTAAAACCGTAACCCTTAGAAACAATTAATTAGTAGAATTCCACTTGTACACTGCCGCAATGCTACAATCTGATTGGCTGAGCTATCGTGCACTATTACATCTATTAAGTGTTTCTATGTGTTTCTTTCCTATAGCCTGGTCATTGAGCTCGTCACGCAATCGTCCTCTGTCACGTTGTAGTGGAGGAAGTGAGCATCTTGAAGAAAGTAATTTGTGAACATTTGTTTCTTTTCTAAGCGTCCTACACGTCTCCGTAGGAGGCTAGATAGTTGTCCACGGAAATGTTTGGCTGAGCGCAAAGAAAGCAAAAATTTATTTAGTTGGTTGATAAATTTAAAAATTACAAGATCAAGATCTTACCGAGATGGTAATAAGCTGTGGCCCTGTTGCTGTACAGCTTGGCGTTCAGTTGGACATCCTTACAGTTCACTTGAATTCCTTCTGTGTAGAAGTATATCGCGTTAGAAACTTGTGTTCTTGTGAATTCTTTGTCACCTTCTTCCTGATACACTTCTGCTATCGCTGAAAAAGCAAAACGCATTTAATTAGGAACTTATTTTTGGCTGAATATCGTTATTCTGTATAGTTTATTGAATAATTTGTTGCCCTTATTTATAAATAGGTAATGATATTGTTTATTTTCCTGCAAAGTAAAAAAGCTATGCATAGCTAACTTTACGTGATAGTAGATTACAAACTTTATGTGTAAGGTTGTTAGCGTTAAAAGCAGGGGCCTTCTCTTCATCGCTGCCTTACCTTGACAAACACGTCAGAATCAAAAGTCATTTAAAACATTTTCACTTCTTTTCTGAGAAACGATTTGTCAGTTTTCACTTCGGAATGCAGTAGCTACCATTTTTAACTAAATATTATTCTGAAAGTATTACATCCAACAGCTCTTAAGGCTATTCCAGTCTTGTTGCACTATTACGTACTGGAAGACAAAAGTGGTCAAAGCCAACAATTTTTTTGTATCTCGGAAAAGCTTTACATGTAAACCAAGTAGTTAATGATTTATTCTTTTTATAACGAGAAACAAAATGTCAAATCACTGATTAATGCTTAATCGTACTCTTTTGGTACGCTTCAGTTTCCGCGATATGGCAGGCCCATTTGATCTCGTCGATAGCCAATAAAATATATATATTTTTTTGTTACCCAGAGTTTCCCTTGACGAACTAACCGCTGACCGCAGAGCCGGGTTTGTCGGCCATGGCTCATACTCCAACCAAACTAACTGAACACGTTAGTAAGAAACAATTGTAAAATTTATATTGTATTAGATAATAAACTAATCGACCAATTTCGATATATTAAAATTCAGCTAACATGACCTCGCACGAAGCTCCGGGAATAAACCCCATAAACACTGTAGTTATTCCCAGGGCCTCGTGTTGAGGCTTATTATTTTAGACTGAATTTTAATATATCAAAGTTGGTCTTTTGGTAGTTATGTTTCTCACCTTTTAGAGTATCATCATCAAAATCAACTTTTTCATCAGAAGGGTCTGGACCTGCAGCTGGTACTTGGGCTATGACTAATAATATTGCGAAAAGAAACTTTACTTTTTTATTCAAAAACTTTTAGCACGGACTTCACTCGAGTGTCGAAAACTAATTGGTTTTGCATAATTATGCTACACTATTGGCTTAAAAAACTCGCGCCACTTTTTCATCCAATCACAAGTGAAACCAAAACCAGTCTTTATTTGGTGCCGCACGCTTTCCCGCGTTTTGCTTCAGCAGCATGCGTTTACTTCGAGTTTTGATTGGTTCCCTGGATTGCCTGTGTGCTTTGTGATTGGCCAGAGTGACTACTTTGGTTTTTTATGATAATTGAATCTGCTCTATTGCGTAACTATCAACAATAATTTGCAACAGAATTAAAATTTAAACAAGTAGTAACAAATAACATTGTCAAAACTATAACAAAAATAGTTCACTACAAAAAAAACAAGCTCTCGGATCTGTCTTTTGTTCTGCATCGCCTCATTCACGTCTCAAGCTATATTTTTTTGTCTTTCCCACCGTTTGTAGGTATTAAGGACGTTCGCGCCCAAAAACTTCCCACGTACAGATTTTTTTAAAACTTTGACTGCAGGTAGAAAATGATAAGATTAGATGAAAAGCGTAAAAAAAATCCGAGGTCACCGAACTCGTTTTGAAGATAAGGCGCATCACAGATCATAGCATTTCTAGGATTTCCAGCCACTGAGGCGATTCTGGCGGGATTCATTACTATCGGCATATATTTAATTTGAAGAATCATATCTAAGTTATGTGTGTTTAACACAGCATATATAGGCCTATTTGATAGATCTTTGCTAATATGCCATTAAATCAGCTAGAATTAGCCTTTAAAAAATACAACTTCTAAGTTACGCACACCTGTATCCATGTACCAATTCGACCCGATTTGAATAGTATATGATGAGAAATAATTAAAACTTCCCACGTACAGATTTTTTTGTTTTTTTAGTATAATGGAAAGAATCAGAAAAGGAAGTGATCTGCCGAAAAAAAAGTGGGGGTCACCGAGCATCCAACAAAAATATTCGCACACAAAGTTAACGCAAAGATCATCAGCTCTATATTTTGTTGAGTTTTCGACTCGGTGCGCGCGCTTGAAAATGGCGTGGGACGCGCGTGACCAATGAATAGCGTGCGCACTAGAGATGCGCAGTAGCAATGGGCGCGAACGTCCTTAAGGGCATCAAAGCTTAAAAATAGGTTATTTTTAGCTAGCAGCTAAGTTCTATCAACACTCTTTGTGTGGACACTATAAATAGCATCGTCCTTCACGTTTTACACGCACAGAAACTGATGTCACATATTTCATTTCTTGTTAGGTTATTTGGAGATTTTATTTGTCTTCTCACCTTCTAAAACATCTTCATCAAAATCCACTTTTGCGTCACGCGATTTGACCTGATTTTTCGCCATAACTAAAACACAAAGGACATATTTCAAATTCTTGCCATTTACAAATTAAAGCATTTCTAACAAGAAGTTTAAAAAAACTTAAAAACCGCGCTTTTTTAACTCTTTTTCGCTCACAAAAACATTACGTAATATTTAGCAACAACGTTTTGCGAGAAACATTACCCGGAAACAATTGGTAAGGGTTAGGGTTAATGGTTAGCTTCTTTATAGCGTTCGGGTTTTCGATATAGTACTTCAATCAAACCAATTGCTGGCAGCAAATCCTCGGTGGTCTAGTGGTTAGGCTGAAAAGCTGCCGGTCTGGAACTCCGAGTTCAAATCGACCTCGTCACAAGATTTTTTAAAATAACTTAAAACCGCGCTCTTTTAACTCTTTTGAGCTCACAAAAACATTACGTAATTTTTTTGCAACAACGTTTTGCGAGAAAACATTACCCTAGGCTCGATTACAGCCGCTGTTCGGGAAAGGAGCCCGCGCTCCTCCCCCGAATAGACCAGACACGAGAGAGCGGCGGAAATCGAGCCTAACATTACCCGGAATGTCTGCTGTATTCTTTGAACAAAGTTGTAAATATTCTGCATCTAAACAAAGTTTGCGAAATCGCCGCCCCTGTGAAACACAGTTCCTCCGGCCGCAGCACTTATTTTCAACTTCCTGTGGCATGTTTGAATTGAATCTCGAATAGAATGTTGAATTTTCGAATCTAATGTTCCAATTGAATGTTTGGATTGAATATTCGTATTGAATGTTCCAATTGACTAATCGAATGTTTGAATGGAATGTCGAATTGAAAGTCGAATGTCCGAGATGAGAGTTGGAATTGAATAACCGCTTGTTTAAAGTGCAAGTCCTAATGTTGTAAGTAAATTTTGTATGCCTGCTTTGAATGTTTCACTCAATTGAGTGAATGTTTGGAGTTATGTTTGACTGTTGTGAGTGCATTTTAAACGTCTGACATGAATGTTGTAAGTGAAGGTTTGTACGTTTCGATTGAATATTTGAATGTTGCCAGTGAATGATGGTATGCGCGAATAAAGGGCAAAGTTTGAATTTTGGCGGTGTTGGAACGCCATACTTTTCCGCGTTGCTCCCGTCCCGTGATTTGAAATCGCCTGCTCGTCTCACTTTTTTGCAATTTGACAGGTTACGCGATACGTGCACTCATGCCGCTTGACATTTTATGACCTATACGACGTAAGGCCATCCCTTTTTTCCTCGTTTACTGTCGAATACGTTTTCTGATTTTGGGTCGGTCGGTCAGAAAAGAGAAAAAAAAAGCCGAAAAAATCTGGAATGAAATGCCCATGTCTTTAAGAAAACTTCCAAAAACTGTTTTTAAGAGGAAAATAAAACAAATACTTTTTGAAATTCTAGCTTCAGAGGACTGTTACATTGATCTACCAGTTATCATTCAAAAAGTAAAGCTGAATTTATTCTCCTCTTAGTATGTATCTTTAATATTCAACAATATCATTTTCGTGTATCTCTAGTCTCACGTCTTAACTGTTGTTAATTACCATTTGTAATTCCGTTAGTTTATTATTGGTCCTTAGTTATTGTTGTCAATTTTAGTCTCCTTAATCATCTTGTGTTTAGTTATACCAAGTTGTTTATTAATAATTTTTGTTAACATGACCCGCCTAGACTAGCATATGCTATCCGCGGGCATGTTCAATTTGTAATTTTTTTAATTTGAAAACAAAAATAAATGTATGTATGTATGTATGTATGGAGACC
>JAHPZR010001320.1:0-5000 GCA_019787425.1 Platygyra sinensis
AATATTTTTAAAAAAGCAATAGAGAGTTTGGAGAATTCCAGACATTTCTCCCCCCTCCTTGCTACCATTTAACCCCAGGTCACTTAAGAGGACAACTGTAAAATGGTTTAGCCCTAAGAAAATACGCGCGCTGATTGGTTAAAAATCGGAGTTGGATACAGGAAGAAAAAGGTATGGATCTAATGCTCTGTGCACGGGACTCCAGATCAAGTGGTCTGGTTAAGGCCTGGCTGGAGTAATACTGATATATTAATGGACAAGATTTAGCTCTTATCAACTGAGCAGGAGGTCTGTTTGGGAGAATCTTGACTGAGGTCAAGAGTACACACTGAACTGCAGTGATGTCAGAACACACGACCGAGGTCAGGATTCTTTCATACAGACCAACTAGGCTTCGTTAATAAGATGTTCATTTGATGGCAAACAAGAACAATTTAATTTGTTTAATGTGACTGGTTTCTACTAGCTGACATGTTTTATTTTATCTTTTCTTTTTGCAAATGCGCAGTGATGAGCGAAACTTAATATTATTCTGCTTAAGTTTAGTTGTCCTCTCTACTTTTTCACTCATCAGACTTTTTAGCACTTTTATAAATAACTATTGTTTGAAGAAAAATTGAATATTTTTGCATATTAACTTGCAACATTTTCACTGCAAAATGTAACTGATTTGGATGGCAGTCTAAATCAGATATGCCCAGAAATATAGGTTAATGAGATGCATGCTCTTTATGATAAGCATCACAAAGTGTCCCCTTTTCCATTAAGTCACCAAAACACACAGAATTCTGTCAAATATGAAGTAACTATGAAAATGACACTTTGCGATGCTTATTCATAAAGAGCATCAAATCTCTTACCTGCATTTCTGGACATAAGTGGTTTAGATGGGAAAAACTAGACCACTTTCAATATCGATTTCAGCCAATCAAATTTGTGAATTCGGTACAATGTACTTCCCAGTCCTTTGTGAGAAACAGCCGTATAATAAATATTCATCGCACAATTCCTCTCTGCACCCAGGTGTGTAAATAAGTAGCATGAAATTTAATGCTGGGTGATAACTTGTGATGGACTAGCATCCCACCCAAGGGCAGCAGAAATTATTGTGTCATGCAGAAACATTGTTAAGCTCCTGCGATATGGACCATTTAACCTATTAGTAAACAGAATTATAATGAAAGTCAGAAAACTGAAGTCAAAACCTAAAATATGTTGGGAATATTTATAGTCTCCAATCACAAGCAAGATCTTCAACCACAGAAACCAAAGAAAACAGTTGAGTTTCCATCAGACATGGAACACATTTTTGGTTTATTTCAAATCTTCGCAAAAAACCCTCTATCTCTGGTTAAACATGTACAAAAATGAGATATAACTGCTGCTACAGGCTTTTAGTAAACAATACCAAGAGGGGTTTTGAGAGACGTTTAAATGAAAAGATAATTTGCTGATGCAACTGGTGGCTGTTGAAGCACTCAAGCCCAAGATGATCCAAATCAGTGGTTTCATTATATATTTCAGTTCACTATTTTGATAACAGCGAAAGGCAGCAAGTAATACTGATGAACATGGAAGTCTTTCATATAATTATATATCTTTGTACATGTTAACTGAGTGCATATTTATTTGGGAAGGAACAGCAAAAAACCGAGGTGTTATTTGTTAGCCTCAACTAATTCCAAAATTTACAGATACCAATCATTTTGAGGCCTTTAGATCACCAAATCACCAGGCCCAAGGGATTGCACTTCTTTGCTACAATAAATCAAGTAGCTACTTTAACTAAAGATGATACTAAGATTAGGGAAACCAACAAAATTTTAAAGTTTTAACCATCACACTTTTAAAAACCATATGAAATTACTCATCGCTTTGCTTGAGTAGCCATATGCATTAGCAGGATTCTTGGATATTATCTTTAAGGGTCACCTTAATTAAAATGACTTGGCAAAGTTTATAAATACATGTTTATTAGACGTCTGAACAACAGAAATTCTGAACATCTGGTCAAAATCAGTTATGAAGATAACATAACGTCCACCAAAAATTTGCCCTCCTTGCATCTTCAAAATTCGCTTATGAAAATTGGAAATAAACCTATATTTACTACAAATCATGGTCTTTCAAGGGGATACACAACATCAGGCAATTAATGAAAGACCAAGACAACTTGCTAATCTTTTAATTAGTTCAAGGAATGCTTTGACATCAACACAAATTTGCTTGTTTTTATCACAGTGTGGTGTTGTGCATAAAACTGCCAAGGATTGCAATAAAAAACCAAACTGAAAAAAAAGCCATAAGTTTCATGTATTTCAGTTTTGGATTTTCAAGATGGCGGGACATTACATTATTGACCATTATTATATGGCCCTGTCTCACAAAGACTGGAAACTACCAAATTCAAGAATTTGATTGGTTGAAATGGATATTGACCGCAGTCTGGATTTTCCCATCTTTACTGGCAACTAGACCGGTAAAGTTTTAAATGAAAAAGTTGCCAGCTAAAATGAAAAATCATTGACTGTTTTCATCTAAAAATATTGATTTTTGTAAGTACCAAAGCTGATCAGAAAAAAAAAGTAAAGAGGACGAGCAAACTTTAGAAGAATTAATTTCAACTCATTACCATTTGCAAGCAAACTGTCAGTTAGCACAAACAGGAGAGTACAAAACATGGACCCCCTCTGTGAACCGTGTCCATGGACTGAGTCCATCAAAATATGGACTGGGTCCATGGACCCCCTTTCATGGACCTGGGGCCTGTTTATCAAAGCTCCCGCTAATTACCGGGCCTGTTAAGCTGTTTTGTCTTCCATTCCAGATGGGAGTTTCAAAAGCTTTGAATAGTATACAGTAAAGTTATTAGCTAAAGAAACAAACTGGACTTTATTAGAGACTAGAACACACCATACTTTTCTTGAGATTTTGATTTCAAAATCTGATTTCGGGCCCGTTATGTTACCGGGTCATTCAAGAAACGAGCCCCAGGTCCTTGGACCCCTTATCATAAACTGGGTCCGTGGACCCACTGTTTTTACTACCCCTAAAATTACTGATGTAAACAATAAAATAAATGAGTAAACTGAAAAAATGAATTTGCGGTAGTTATTTCAATTAATATTAATTACAAATATTTAAACTATTTCTGGATTAAATTAGTAAAAGTGAAGATATCTGTAACATAAACTGAAAATTGATTTGTGGAGACATTCACAATTGCTTTGTTATGAGCAGTATTGAAATCACAAAATTTGCAATGTTAAAAATAATTTTACTTAATCTCTACAGCAGTCTTCAAAGCCGACCGTGGCAGGTGCAAAAGTTGTAGTTCATAACTAAATTGTTCCACAACTGAATTTTTAGGAGTAGTTTTGATTCTGGTGGGACCGTGCATGGCCTGCCTGCTTCAGGATGCAGGATGACATGCTTTTGTTGCATAACTGGGACAACAATTAGTTATTCTGTTCATGAACAAGACTTCAAATCGTCTTGGCTTTGCGATGTTAACCGTGGAAACAGCTATAGTTGATTGGTTATAATTTGATTATATTATATTATATTTGTTCACTTTAATTAATAGTTCAAGTGGCTACAAATAGCTCAGTGTCCAGCAAAGCCAAAATGGAATCGATGGAAGAGTACTCTGAAGCCAAGACCTAAAAGAGTAAGCCGGAACTAAGGAACAGCAATGGGAATGCTGACCATTTTTATTCATCAGCAGAAATATTTGAATCAGTTGTCAGTCACCCAGTGTTTGTTTACGATGAACCAGGGATACTTCAGCACGCAATTTCGAGTGCTGATATTTGTGCTGCCAGCTTAGAATATTAGATGAAAGACAATTATACTTTTGAAAATCAGCTCAGAGTATATGCTTGGAAATTATCAGTAAAAGTGAAAAATGAGTTGCTTAGCATGAATTTTGAAGGCCATTGTGCATGGTGTACCAAAACTGGATCCGTCACGTAACGTGTCATCAAAGGTCATCAAATCATAGTTTAGGGATGCAACCTCAACTTGCTAACAATAGAGCAAGGATATCAAATAATCCACAGAAATATAGTGGCCTTTTTCATTATGTTATATTTGTCCAACAAAAACAGAACAACAACATCATCGTTTCATTTTAACCCCATGGGTTTAAAGGTTAACGATAATGATTTCAGCATTAACAGACAGCTATTTAAGTTATATCCCAGGCATAGAACACACTTATAATCTTTGATTAACACTAGTTTTAGGACTAGTAAAAATAGGGGGGTCCATGGACCCAGTCTATGATAGGGGGTTGATGGACACGGCCCATATTTTGATGGACCTGATCCATGGACCGGGTCCACGGAGGGGGACGTATACAAAACATGGACCGGGGTCCATGGACCACCCCATGGACCTGGTGCATGGACCACCCCTAATTTTCAAAAGGAAATTGCCGCTGTTAAATAATATGAAAATTTACCAGAGGTCAGGGTATGTCCTTGAGGGTTTGTCTCGTAATAGCGGGTTGCTTTGGGATCGCACCCCCATAAATGGGAAGACCTCCTGCTTACAATACTCTATCATGCATAAAAATAAGCCGATTTATTTTTTAAACAAAGTTTACCCTACAAACACAAATTTGAAATCAAGATATATTGATAAAAAAAAAAAAGTTTAATGGATAGCTTGTAATTTTAATGGAGGAGCACAGAGTGTATTTAGTTTTCGTATTAAACTAGGGATGACCTTGGAGGAGGTAGGTTGCTGGATAACATAACTCACTCCAGCACCTTTGATTCAAAGCAACCTGCTATTACAATACAAACCCTCAAGGACGTAAGCAATAAATACGAGTCTGTGTTTTTTCATACCCTGACCTCTGGTAAATTGTCATATAAACAGGGGCGATTCCCTTTTGAAAATTAGGCTCGGTCCATGGACCAGGTCCATGGGATGATCCATGGACCAGACCTGCCATGGGGTGGTCCATGGACCCTGGTCCATATTGTGGGGCG
>JAHPZR010001320.1:10000-16653 GCA_019787425.1 Platygyra sinensis
GCGACTTTTCGAATCCTTTCTCTGACACTCTGATCGATGACGTGTACAATTAAGCCAGATTAAGGTGTGTTGATCTCTCCACTGACTTCTATTATCCATGATCTCTCATGCATGAAATGTGGGAAACCCCCTATTTTGTTAATCAACATTTGGTGTCATTTTCAGTCGCTTTCGAACTTACGTAAGGTTGGCTGCGCAGACGTTTCGTCGATTCAGAAACTTAAAGTTTTCCAATATTTCTCAACGACCAGAACAATAATTGCTGTAAACGTTTCTCTATAGGCTACCGAGTCATGTGAATCGTCTGTTAGCCGAGGCGATCGTCTGAGGTAGGTATTCGATAGGATATATTTATACTCCTTGTTGACGCATGTTGAATCCATACGTACTGTCTGCATTTTAGATCTGGTTTCTCGTGGACAATGAACTGTTCAAATTTTATTTAACAATTTAAAGTTAATTTCAGATCTCAAAACTTTGTCGAGAACTAAAGCATAATGAACGCACCGCAGCGGAAGTCGTGAATCCATTTAATAAATTGTACTAAGAAAGATAGCGATTTTGAAGGATATTTCTTCTTGATCGTTACTGAAAGCACGTTTCTCCACAGGCAACCGAGTCATCTGAAGCAAAGATTTCTCTCTGTTTCATGCTGAGGTGAGGATCTGAGGTGGGTATTCGATTCAAACTTGTCGACGCATGCTGAATCCGTATGTGCATGTTGTCTGTATTGTAGATCTGGTTTCTCTTCCGGAATGCAGTGTTCAAATTTTGCTTAATAATTAAAATTACTGCTGTTGTATGCATTTTTTTTTTTTTACGTTACTCAGCCGTAGGTATTTGATATCCAGAAATTGCGAAAGCGACCACTCGGTATCAATGAATCCCGGGCAATGAAGTTCATTTAGCTCAGTTGACTTTCCGTATTAAGAAACAAGCTCTCCGGCACCAACTTTATATCCCAATATTCAATTGTTTCTTTTAGTCTATAGTATTTCTCAAACGGCGACTGTCTGTATTTCAAAGGGGAAAGGAATAGACTTTCAATCTAACACCTCGCAGCTCGCTTCGCTTGGCTATTCTACTCTGAAACTCATGAGTTCGACTTGTGGCAAGTCAAGGGTATTTTGTTGATGACTGAGAATTGCTCATTGTCGCTATTTTTCCTTGAAAGTAATCAAGTGTAAGTAAAAAGAAAAAGCATGGACGAAAACAGTAAACTGTGATAAACTTTCGCGGGTTGTGGGGAACTACTTCCGTGATATATGCAAAGTAGCCTGCAAGAAAGCTGTCCTGACCAGGGTGGGGAAAGGAGAACAAGGAAACTAGACAGATGTGCCTCACTCTTGGTCTCGTTGTAAATTTTAATGCTCACAGCTAAATTACGCCTGACGTCTCGAAAATGTCTCAGTCACTGATACTCTCACTGATTACAAACCAAAGAAAAGCAAATGTAACGCTAAGCAATTGTCATGCCCTAAAAAGGACTGTCACGCTCTGTATATTTCTAAAAGCGGATTGAGATAGATAACAGTCATTTAGTGTCTAAATATTTGGACAATAAGGTTGTATTGTTAATCAGAGATGAAAAACTAATAAGCAATGTCGGGAACCGTGAACAATGCCTTAAATCGTTGTAGTTTGCTATTGTTGTTTGTTATGTATGACCAGAAATGACTTCAATCAATCCCCCAGAATGTACTTTGTACTCCTAGGTATCACGTATCGCTTTAGTTGAAAAATATCCTGCACGCGGTCGAGTCGTAGTTGGTGCTGTTGTTATGCCTGGAGTTTAAGTAGAGTGATTCGTCAAATTAAAGAGCTGATTAACTAGGAAACGTGTGTCTGGCGCGTTTTCGACAAACCAGCGCCGTAGCTAGTAGGGAACTTAAGCAAACCACGACGGCAACGGCAACGGGAACGTCACCAAACAAAAGATTTAATGAGCAGAACAATAGCTGTGCACGTGCGTTATAAATCTTTGTACATTTCGTTACCGTTCTCTGCCAAACTACAACGTGAAATGACCAAGTTTTGCGTATTGTGGAGAACGTACGCCACGACGGCAAATATTTTGGATTTCCTTATGTAACTGATCGTTGGCTTTGCACATTTAGTTTGAGCAGGTGTTTAGACAGATTTGCGCTCTGAACGGGTTTAATTACTTACGAAATTTGAGAGTAAAATTTAAATTCACTTTTTACTAGGCGTCGTCCCTGGCGTCGCCGTCGTCGGTGCTTAAGTTCCCTAGTAAGTCCCCCCCATAGTAACAGGCCAACTGAGGCACTTGCCTCGGTCATTTCTTTGGCTTTTGTTGTTTATAGTACCTAATACCTAGGAAGAGAACTCAACCATGGACTGATTGCCTCAGTCATAAGTTACTCATAGACATTGCCTCAGTCAAAATTTTTTTCTGGCTACGGCCCTGCAAACAACACCAAGAAATCAAGCAAATAACTTACAGGGGACATTTCTCCCTTTCTCTAAGTACACCACTGATCACGTGTACAGGCCAAATCACGAGTTAGATATGCCGATCTTTCATGGAATGAGGGAAAAAACCCTACTTGATTCTTTGTAATTCAAATTTTGGTTTCGGTTTCGCTATTTTGTGCACGAACTCAATCTTTTCAAATGTTTGTCACTGACCCGTGCAGTAATTCATGTAAACTTTTCATTTTTAGGCTACCGACGTTATCTCAATCGTATTTATTCTTTCAGTTCAGCTGAGGTGAAGAAAATGTGTTCGATACCTGACATGTATAATCTCTGTTGACGTATTTTGAATCCACATGCATGGTCTGTGTTATAACTGTTTGCTCGTGGGGAACGATCTCTCGAGTTTAACCTCCTAATTAGAAATGCTTTAATTTGTAAATGGCAAGAATTTGAAATATGTCCTTTGTGTTTTAGTTATGGCGAAAAATCAGGTCAAATCGCGTGACGCAAAAGTGGATTTTGATGAAGATGTTTTAGAAGGTGAGAAGACAAATAAAATCTCCAAATAACCTAACAAGAAATGAAATATGTGACATCAGTTTCTGTGCGCGTAAAACGTGAAGGACGATGCTATTTATAGTGTCCACACAAAGCGTGTTGATAGAACTTAGCTGCTAGCTAAAAATAACCTATTTTTTAAGCTTTGATGCCCTTAATACCTACAAACGGTGGGAAAGACAAAAAAAATAGATTGAGACGTGAATGAGGCGATGCAGAGCAAAAGACAGATCCGAGAGCTTGTTTTTTTTTGTAGTGAACTATTTTTGTTATAGTTTTACAATGTTATTTGTTACTACTTGTTTAATTTTAATTCTGTTGCAAATTATTGTTGATAGTTACGCAATAGAGCAGATTCAATTATCATAAAACCAAAACCAAAGTAGTCACTCTGGCCAATCACAAAGCACACAGACAATCCAGGGAACCAATCAAAACTCGAAGTAAACGCATGCTGCTGAAGCAAAACGCGGGAAAGCGTGCGGCACCAAATAAAGACTGGTTTTGGTTTCACTTGTGATTGGATGAAAAAGTGGCGCGAGTTTTTTAAGCCAATAGTGCAGCATAATTATGCAAAACCAATTAGTTTTCGACACTCAAGTGAAGTCCGTGCTAAAAGTTTTTGAATAAAAAAGTAAAGTTTCTTTTCGCAATATTATTAGTCATAGCCCAAGTACCAGCTGCAGGTCCAGACCCTTCTGATGAAAAAGTTGATTTTGATGATGATACTCTAAAAGGTGAGAAACATAACTACCAAAAGACCAACTTTGATATATTAAAATTCAGTCTAAAATAATAAGCCTCAACACGAGGCCCCGGGGAATAAATACAGTGTTTATGGGGTTTATTCCCCGGAGCTTCGTGCTGAGGTCTATTGTTTTAGGCTGAATTTTAATATATCGAAATTGGTCTATTAGTTTATTATCTAATACAATATAAATTTTACAATTGTTTCTTACTAACGTGTTCAGTTAGTTTGGTTGGAGTTTGAGCCATGGCCGACAAACCCGGCTCTGCGGTCAGCGGTTAGTTCGTCAAGGGAAACTCTGGGGTAACAAAAAAATATATATATTTTATTGGCTATCGACGAGATCAAATGGGCCTGCCATATCGCGGAAACTGAAGCGTACCAAAAGAGTACGATTAAGCATTAATCAGTGATTTGACATTTTGTTTCTCGTTATAAAAAGAATAAATCATTAACTACTTGGTTTACATGTAAAGCTTTTCCGAGATACAAAAAAATTGTTGGCTTTGACCACTTTTGTCTTCCAGTACGTAATAGTGCAACAAGACTGGAATAGCCTTAAGAGCTGTTGGATGTAATACTTTCAGAATAATATTTAGTTAAAAATGGTAGCTACTGCATTCCGAAGTGAAAACTGACAAATCGTTTCTCAGAAAAGAAGTGAAATGTTTTAAATGACTTTTGATTCTGACGTGTTTGTCAAGGTAAGGCAGCGATGAAGAGAAGGCCCCTGCTTTTAACGCTAACAACCTTACACATAAAGTTTGTAATCTACTATCACGTAAAGTTAGCTATGCATAGCTTTTTTACTTTGCAGGAAAATAAACAATATCATTACCTATTTATAAATAAGGGAAACAAATTATTCAATAAACTGTACAGAATAACGATATTCAGCCAAAAATAAGTTCCTAATTAAATGCGTTTTGCTTTTTCAGCGATAGCAGAAGTGTATCAGGAAGAAGGTGACAAAGAATTCACAAGAACACAAGTTTCTAACGCGATATACTTCTACACAGAAGGAATTCAAGTGAACTGTAAGGATGTCCAACTGAACGCCAAGCTGTACAGCAACAGGGCCACAGCTTATTACCATCTCGGTAAGATCTTGATCTTGTAATTTTTAAATTTATCAACCAGCTAAATAAATTTTTGCTTTCTTTGCGCTCAGCCAAAAATTTCCGTGGACAACTATCTAGCCTCCTACGGAGACGTGTAGGACGCTTAGAAAAGAAACAAATGTTCACAAATTACTTTCTTCAAGATGCTCACTTCCTCCACTACAACGTGACAGAGGACGATTGCGTGACGAGCTCAATGACCAGGCTATAGGAAAGAAACACATAGAAACACTTAATAGATGTAATAGTGCACGATAGCTCAGCCAATCAGATTGTAGCATTGCGGCAGTGTACAAGTGGAATTCTACTAATTAATTGTTTCTAAGGGTTACGGTTTTACCATCATTTCACGGTATTATGATACTCAAGTTCAACATCATTGCTATTGTCTTTGGACTCTTGATGTAAGTAAGTAGTAATCTTTGATGAGGATACCAATATCACAGTACAGTGTTTTACAGAACGCTCTTCAAAAATTACCTTGATAACGTGGTAAAAGTAAAAACAAAGCCAGCGACTCTGTATCCCTTAATGAAACGTCTTAAATAATAAATGGATTTGTGACATGGATAAAGTGTAAATAATGGAGAAGCCATGACCTTCCAGATACAGATTGGAAGTTCAGTGGTTGGAGCGTGCAACCTGTATCTGGAAGGTCATGGGTTCGACTCCCGTTGGGGACTCAGAAAACTCTTTTTCTGAGTATTTCGACGTGAAATGTCTTAAGTCTTATCTATTCCATATTTCTGAACAGAAGTTAATTAAAGACTGATGTACCTTTGTAAACTTCTATTTATAGAAGGTAGCTACTAAAAATTAGCTTTGCCATCGTGGTGAAGAAAAGTTCAAGCATATTTATGTTCTTTTGATAAATTGGGCTTTTTGGATCTCCGTTTGGATCTCCGTTTGTTTATTTCTCTCGGCTTATTAGCATATTAGCGTATTCTTCTTGCCAGAGGTCTAATCAACCTCATCAATCCCGAGATTAAATAAAGCTTCACTTCACACTTCACACACATCATCGTCTGAAGATTAGTACACTGATGTTGCCTTGATATGAACATAGACTTTTCTATAAACAAAGATTTGTCC
Organism: Platygyra sinensis; assembly: GCA_019787425.1. Lineage (NCBI taxonomy): Eukaryota > Metazoa > Cnidaria > Anthozoa > Scleractinia > Merulinidae > Platygyra > Platygyra sinensis. The sequence continues at coordinate 15,959 of JAHPZR010001320.1, forward strand.
CAGAGCATAGTTCGACGGCAACTATTGGCTCTCAGGCCAAAGAAAAAATTGAACCGGAACATGAAAATAACCTGAAAAGAACAAGATTTTCTTTATCGAAATTTCTAGTCCTTGTGGTGTAGAATAGCTGTTTTATTTCTCAATAAGGTATCCTCTCTTGGAGAAATTGAATTTATTGATAAACAAAGAATTTTCGGTGTTATCTGATGACTTGGAAAACGAAACGTTAAAACCTGTATTTTTGTCAACGATTTCCAAACCTTTGCTCCCTTTGCCGTTTTAATGTGCCATAGCTTACTGCAGTTTTCAGCATAAAAAGTACTTCTTCGAAGCATCTTCAAACAAGAATCCAAATGAGGGGTACATTTCTTATTCATCTTGGCCTACAAAATTAAAATGCGAAGAGAGTCGAGTCTCTTCGCTGATTGGGTACTATCGTAAATGATAATTCTCGACCAAGGTTGTACCACGTGATCAAAGTGGCCTCTCCACGGTGGACTAATCAGTCGCGCAGCGTGATAAGTTTGAGCCGATCAGAATAAGGAAAATTTTAAGTTGAGCGAAAACTGATAATAGTTGATGTCGTTGAAGAATTTGAAGATTATATTTGGAATTCCCTACTCTTGATCTAAGACAACCTCTGAGAAAGACTGCAATTCAACAAACTTTACTACATGCAGCTTACCATAAGTTTA
>JAHPZR010001321.1:0-7500 GCA_019787425.1 Platygyra sinensis
TACAAAGCCAAGGAAGGCATCACCCTCGAAGCCGACAAGATCCAAAAAAATCCCGGTCGACGTTCCCTCGCCAAGATGATGTTGAATAGTTTCTGGGGCAAGTACGGGCAACAGGGTAACAAGAGTCAAGTCGAAGGCATCTCGTCGCCGGAACGACTGTACAAACTGTTGAACGATGACACTCGGGAACTGCAAACCCTGCGCGTCATGAACGACGAAATGATCGAGGTGGTCTACAAACGCGTTGACGAGGAAGAGACCGTGCAAGTCAACATTAACATCTTCGTGGCTTGTTTCACTACTTGTTGGGCCCGACTCAAACTCTACCGAGAAGGATTGAGTCGACTCCGCCCCGAACAAGTGTTGTACTTTGACACCGATTCCATCCTCTTCTCTCAGCGACCCGGTGAGCCCACGTTACCCACGGGCGATTATCTCGGCGACTTCACCAGCGAATTGAAACCCGACGATCACATCGTGGAATTCGCTGCCGCTGGCCCCAAGAATTACGGGTACCGAACCCAGCAAGGCAAAGTCGAATGCAAGGTGCGCGGGTTCACTCTCAATGCACGTGGGCAAGACCAATTGAACTTTGACCTTCTCAAGGCCAATGTCATCGATGAAGTCACTACCCCCCTCGACGAACCACGCGTCATCCCCGTGCACAACCCGCACAAGATCACGCGAGATGTCAGCACCAAAACCTTGGAAACGGTCGAAGAAACCAAGCGATACCGAGTGGTCTTCGACAAACGCGTCGTCGATCCCGACACGTTCCTGTCGTACCCTTACGGCTACGAAAAACAGGTCACCATCCTGGACAAAGATCTCAGTCAAGCCCAGGCAGCCCAACTCGATGACGAGAACGTTGCAACTCGGATGGATCTTGTATAAAATGGTCAATAAAGCTGTTTTTTCACATCACGGTGTCTGTGGTCACTTTCGGTTGCCATGACGTCACTTCCGGTTGCCATGACGTCACTTCCGGTCTGCCTCGCTCCCATGTTGACCGCGCGGGACTCGACCCTAACTCGGCCCCATTCTCCCGACCGTGAGTTTTCCCATCATGCATTGCCATCTCTCGGTCACGTGATATATACTGCGCTCTGATTGGTCCATTCAAAAAATACGGCGCTCTGATTGGTTAGCCATCATACCGCCCCCCTATACTACTTAAGTCATTTTTTTAATCGACATTGTCTTCGGCGTCCCCGTCGTGGGTTTAACTATATCCAGCACTGTGCTTCTCGTTTTTCTCCTTTCACTGTCAAAAATAATAGCGTTAAGGGTGGTGGAGGCAGGGCTTCAAATGTCTGGTTGGCGTCAAGCTTAGTTTTGCAACGCTCCCACCAGCTCGTCCCAATTCTCGCGCAACACCCCTAGCATCAAGCTGTCAAGTATGTATCTCTCATTTTCTCATTTCCTCTCATCTCGCGCTTGGGCCGCCTGTGATCGAAGCCTTACAATGTACAGCGACTACCAGCAGGTTACGACTGCTCAGTTTGGGATCTTTCTTCAAGTACGGGAAAGTTTTGTATTTTTGGTAACTTGGGGATAGTCTTTATTTGGAGTTGTTTTGTTCCCTGTCTTTTATTTCTTTTGTTTTACGTAAGCTTACGTAATCTGTGCTCCGATACCTGAAGAAAGATCCTCAGTTTGGATTTTCGATACTTACAGGGGAAGAAAACAATGATGCAAGGCTGATACTACGTAGGAAGCTTAACGAGGCCAGGACATGATAAAGTCCATACTGAAAGCGAAGAATTGCAACCGTGGACAGCTGTTTCTACCTTGTTGGGTCTCGTCAGCACGATGTAGCAAGTTATTAAGTAACCAGCAGGCAGACTGATCATCCATATACCCACTAAATGCAGATGCTAATTTAAATGTTTGCCAATTGGCCAATGTCACATGCAAAACGTGTGACAAAAGACAACAGGAAAAATCCAGAACATCATGTCGTTGCCGCGATAAGGAAATTGTCGGACAGGCAAAAACTGTCCCGCAGAAACATCATGGCCAAACCATGTTAAAAATGAGCAGCATATCGGACCTGAAAAGACCTACGGCCCCGAAAAATACTGGATAGCAGGAGCCCATTACTAGGTGATGGGCTCCTGTGGATAGTTAAAACGTTAAAACACAATGATGCAAAGGACCGCCAGCGAAAATCTTGCCGGTTAACGTAGGATCCTACGTAAACCGGCAGGATTTTCGTTTGCGGTTTTTTTTTTTTTGTATCATTGTGTTTAACCTTTAGAGGGGTGTACTGACTGGGAATTGGCGTGGGCATGCAGCGAGACAGAGGCAGGTTTTGAAACCTTACCTGTCAAGGACAAAGAAAATGTATGCTCTTGCACATCACACAAACCTGTTGAATACAAAGAAGCTGAGAACCAGGTAAAACTGGAGCATACTAGCAGACAGAAAATTATTTACTTGTTATAATGTGGCCGCGATGATCTGTCAAATATGGGCTGACACCTCCCATTCCAGATTGCTAAGCACTGTGTAACAAGCAATCATGCCGCCAGCCATACCCTGGTTAGGACGTGTTAAGACCCAGTTTAGGACAGTCTTACCTGAATTACAGTGGATGTTTTTGGACACCTTGAGGACACGTAAAAGCTGTCTGTTACTGGAGCTGGTCACTTAGGAGAATAAATCTCGTAAGCGACCACCAGAGTTTCAAGGGGCCTAAAACCGCATACGAGAGCTTGCTCAGCTAACAATAAACGTCGAGAATTCAACAACAAAGAAAAGTTAATTTTTTATGCTTTTGACAATGACGATAACTGTTTACAGATAACTACTGAGCTATACCATATAGACTCCAAGCATTGGTGCGATAAAGGTTTCAGATAAATCTAATATAATTTTACGTTCACAAAACAAAACCTAACACTGTAATCCTACTCCATAAACTAGCAACTCTTTTAATAGTAAAAGGAATAGGACACCCTTCGCATTTTCTACTGACTGTTTTATGTCAATCTCCACCAAATAACAACGCTAAACGTCAATATAATACATAAACAAATAGAAAGAGTCAAGTTTTTCTTTTCTTATAGAAAGGGTTCTCCTCATTATTAATCTCCGGGTAAAGCTACAATGTATCTTATAGGGTTACGCGCCAAAACAATGATAAAACAAGAAATTCCATCATACTGATTTTCTGGCCTCAGTGGAATAGAAAGAAATCAGTTGCAATATCATCAAAACTGAACCAGCTTTACGTCTTTGCCATCATTAAAACTATGGCAGCTTTTACTTTTCTAATTGACTAAAGTGGCTTCTTTATAGTTAGCTCAACCAAAGCTCCGACCAGATTGAACTCATTCAGGCGTTTAAATTTACCCTTTCCAACATATGGAAGTGCCCCACCCATCCAACAGGCACATTTACGAAGACAAGGTTTCACTGATACCCTATTATTAAAGAAACTCTGTCGCATGAAATTTAACATACCACATTTATGAAGTACATGCTCTTCAAAAACACTTGATTCTTGATTTATCAGCACAGTTCACTTTGAAACTGAATCGTTCCTTTTACGGCGGGAAATTCTCAATACCAGTCCACAAACGCTTCCAAGTTAGTAGGACGTCACCAGCTTACTCTTTTCGCATTCCATGTTCGTACATGTGATAAAGAATACCACAAACGTTCTTGCAAAATTTACCGCACATCCAACAGGTAAACTTCGCCCTGTCGGAAACAGGACGTTCCCTACATTGGTGTTTCTTCAAACCACTGCTATCTTTGAAGCCTTTGCCACATTGGCTACAATTATGAGGCAAATTACTATGATACGATTTATTATGCTGTAAGAGACTTCCCTGATGAGTAAAACACTTGTCACACTGGGTACATTTGAAGGGTTTCTCGCCACTGTGGATTCGCATGTGACTATTCAAATCTCCCACCCTTCTACAGCTTTTGTTACATTGATTACATGTGAATGGTTTCTCACCACTGTGGATTCGGATGTGACTATTCAAATGTCCCACTCTTCTAAAGCTTTTGTCACATTGAGTACATGTGAATGGTTTCTCGCTACTGTGAATCCGCATGTGAGTATTTAAATCTCCCACCCTTCTAAAGCTTTTGCCACATTGAGTACATGTGAATGGTTTCTCGCCACTGTGTATTACCATGTGAAGTTGCAAACTGCCTGACAAACCAAAACACTTGTTACACTGAGTACATTTGAAGGGTTTCTCACCACTGTGAATACACATGTGAGTATTTAAATTTCCTGTAGTACTAAAGTTTTTGTCACACTGGCTGTGTTTTCACGACAACCATTATCTCGCTTAACATTCCAGGAGGTGTGTTGTTTACAGACTTAATTAAGCGACTTAAAACTGAAAGGTGTTTTCACGAGCTAAATTAAATTTCATAAACGTAATTTGTGCAGAGCGCGCTGGCGAGTGAATCAGTTTGAATAACATGGCGGGAGATTCAAACGAAGCTTGTATTGAAGTTTTTCTTCCAATAATTACCGTTTTTATGCGAACTGAGTTTGCGTCCAACGAGGGAAACGATTCCAGCAAAGGCTGAGATTGCGTGCTCTTAGAGGCAGGAGAATAGTAACGGAGGCGTATTTTCATCATTCGCAGAGAAATATAAGCCCTAGAAGAAAAATCGCGTGCACAATTCCTGGTTTAAGAACATGGTTTAAAACCACCAAGCGCGAACATTTCCGTATCTCAAGGCAAACGTTTCATTTCATTTTTTTAAAGCAATTTTGTTAGTTGTTTCGACCAGACACGCGGGCGATTCCAGTGAAGAAGCGAGTAGCTGTTATATTTCGATTTGACAGCCCTGTCAGATGAATAACCACAAGAAACTCCTCATTGGCCGAAATTAATTAGTAACTCGCTTAAGCTACCTGGTTTGGTGGCTTAAATTTAATGACAATTCTATTGAAGTTTTCCGACTCGCTTAACTTAAGCGAGTTGGAGAAGTAACTGTTTTCACGGGATTTCAGGTTGTCACTCGCTAAGCGACCTAAAAAACCGCTCGTGAAAACACGGCCACTGAGTACATTTGAAGGGTTTCTCACCACTGTGTATCATGTGATGTTTCAAACTGGTTGACCGACCTGTCACATTAAGTACATTTAAAGGATTTCTGGCCACTGTAAACTTGCAAGCGAGGATTCAAATTTCCAGCAGTTCTAAAGTTTTTGTCACATTGAGTAAGATGGTAGGGTCTCTCTTCACTATGAATTTTTAGATGACGTTACAACTTCCCGCCCACTTGAAACTTTCAGCGCAGTGAACACATTTGTAAGGCTTTTCACTTCTCTGAATGTTGCCACTGTGTATACTTGTCATATTCACATCTCTTCTCTAGTTCAGAAAACCTTTTTAATACAAAAAATAACAACATACTGTTACGTCAAAACGTTAAACAGTACTATAACAGGATTAATAGTTACAGTCTACAAGAGAAATATTCGTTGGTTGATAGGTGTATATGTATGAGGGTATGTAAACATGGTTGTGACGTTTAAGATTGTCGGGTGTATTGTTGAGAATATTTTAAAAAAGCAATAGAGAGTTTGGAGAATTCCAGACATTTCTCCCCCATCCTTGCTACCATTTAAACCCCAGGTCACTTCAGAGGACAACTGTAAAATGGTTTAGAAAAAAGCCCCAAGAAAATACGCGCGCTGATTGGTTAAAATTCGGAGTTGGATACAGGAAGAAAAAGGTATAGGTCTAATGCTCTGTGCACGGGACTCCAGATCAAGTGGTCTGGTTTAAGGCCTGGCTGGAGTAATACCGATGTATTAATGGACAAGATTTAGCTCTTATTAACTGAGCAGGAGCAGCAGGAGGTCTGTTTGGGAGAATCTTGACTGAGGTCAAGAGTACAGACTGAATGCAGTGATGTCTGAACTCACGACCGAGGTCATACAGACCAACTAGGCTTCGTTAATAAGATGTTCATTTGATGGCAAACAAGAACAATTTAATTTGTTTAATGTGACTGGTTTGTACTAGCTGACATGTTTTATTTTATCTTTTCTTTTTGCAAATGCGCAGTGATGAGCGAAACTTAATATTATTCCGCTTAAGTTTGGTTGTCCGCTATACTTTTTCACTCACCAGACTTTTTAGCACTTTCATAAATAACTGTTGTTTGAAGAAAAATTGAATATTTTTGCATATTAATTTGCAACACTTTCACTGCAAAATGCAACTGGTTTGGATGGCAGTCTATATCAGATATGCCCAGAAATGCAGGTTAATGGGATGCATGCTCTTTATGATAAGCATCACAAAGTGTCCCCTTTCCATTAAATCACCAAAACACACAGAATTCTGTCAAATATGAAGTAATATGAAAATGACACTTTGCAATGCTTATTCATAAAGAGCATCAAATCTCATTAACCTGCATTTCTGGACATAAGTGTTCTAGATGGGAAAAACTAGACCACTTTCAATATCAATTTCAGCCAATCAAATTTATGAATTCGGTACTTCCCAGTCCTTGTGAGACACAGCCTTATAATAAATATTTATTGCACAATTCCTTTCTGCACCCAGGTGTGTAAATAAGTAGCATGAAATTTAATGCTGGGGGATACCTTGTGATGGCCTAGCATCCCACCCAAGGGGCAGCAGAAATTATTGCGTCATGCAGAAACATTGGTTAAGCTCCAGCGATATGGACCATTTAACCTATTAGTAAACAGAATTATAATGAAAGTCAGAAAACTGTCAAAACCTAAGTAAAATATGTTGGGAATATTATAGTCTCCAATCACCAGCAAGATCTTCAACCACAGAAACCAAAGAGAACAGTTGAGTTTCCATCAGACATGGAACACATTTGTTTTATTTCAAATCTTCGCAAAAAACCCTCTATTTCTGGTTAAACATGTACAAAAAATGAGATATAACTGCTGCTACAGGCTTTTAGTAAACAATACCAAGAAGGGTTTGAGAGACTTTTAAAATGAAAAGATAATTTCCTGATGCAACTGGTGGCTGTTGAAGCACTCAAGCCCAAGATGATCCAAATCAGTGGTTTCATTATATATTTCAGTTCACTATTTTGATAACAGCGAAAGGCAGCAAGTAATACTGATGAACATGGAAGTCTTTCATATAATTATATATCTTTGTACATGTTAACTGAGTGCAAATTTATTTGGGAAGGAACAGCAAAAAAACCGAGGTGTTAGTTGTTAGCCTCAACTAATTCCAAAATTTACAGATACCAATCATTTTGAGGCCTTTAGATCACCAAATCACCAGGCCCTAGGGATTGCACTTATCTGCTACAATAAATCAAGTAGCTACTTTAACCAAAGATGATACTAAGATTAGGGAAACCAACAAAATTTTAAAAACCGTATGAAATTACTCATCGCTTTGCTTGAGTAGCCATATGCATTGGCAGGATTCTTGGATGTTATCTTTAAGGGTCACCTTAATTAAAATGATTTGGCAAAGTTTATAAATACATGTTTATTAGACG
>JAHPZR010001321.1:12500-13674 GCA_019787425.1 Platygyra sinensis
ATGGACCCTGGTCCATATTGTGGGGCGAGCATGCACCGTTTACAAGGGTCTTTATAATCAGTCAAACGAGACAATAGGTAAACAACACAAGCAAATTGCCCCTAGTCCCAACAACAAAAAAGGTGCAGATTAACAAGAACGAATCAAAATAGAGGTTGTAAAGAGGTGCAGGCCACCCCATATTGTGCATACAATGTACGTCCCACAGAGGGGGTCCACGTTTTGTACTTTCCCAGCTCAAACCAGTTACATGAAACGAATAAAACTGTTCTTGTTTTTGCCATATAATAAACATCTTATTAACCGAGCTAAGTCCGTCTGTATGGGAGAATCTTGACCTCGGTCGTGTGTACGACGTTAGGTCTGTACTTACAACCTCGGTCAAGATTCTCCCATATAGACCTATTGCTCAGTTCATAAGAGCTAATTATTATTAATTATTATCCCCTGAAAGTAAAGTTTGTTTTCATTTACTTGTAACAACAGAAACAACAGTAAATCTTATTTATGCCATAGCGACAGCGATTCAATTCTTAACTTCACTGCACTGAAACGTTAACTCGCTCAAACCATAGCTCAAACAGACAATCTGCTGAGAGGGTCGTGAAGGGGGGGTCCTAATCCCATTTCCCAGCAAATTGTTTTTTTGAAATCCCAGCTCAAATCCCACAATCCCAGCCTGTGTTGCTCAAATTGAAATCCCATTCCCATTTTTCTATTGTTTTTAAGTAATTTTTTTTTAAAGTAATTTTATTTTATCGCATATGAGCAAAGGCTCGTTTAAATGCAAATGTGATTTCATGAATCCCAGTCCCAGTGCACAAAATCCCATTTCCCAGCCTCTAAAAAAGGCAAATCCCAGCTCCCATTTTACCCCTTCACGACCCTCTGCTGAAAATCACACGACAGCCGAGCGAGACAGTAAAACACTCCGGGCGATGTAAACCGTAAAACAGTTCTTAAGCATTGTGGTTATCAGTTTAAACAGCTACGGGTATTTGACGCTTACCTTCTTGGCGAGAAATGAGACGCAGAATTCCGCAAAGCCAGGATCCGAGCAGCTGAACATTCGCGCACAACTGAAGTAAACAAGAACGAACAAGAACAAAATAATCACGTTGCCCTTTAGGCTTGAGTACCAGCCGCTGTTCGTAAAGGAGCCCGCGCTCCTCCT
>JAHPZR010001323.1:2500-10000 GCA_019787425.1 Platygyra sinensis
AGTATTACTTAGTTACAAGTAAAGCTGTCTTCGTTTCACAACTTATTGCGTCTCACAACGGATTTCAATTCGTCAACTGATTGATTGATAACAACAACAACAACGACGACGACAACAGCAATCCTTTATTCACACACGATTGAGAGATAATTAGCGAGATTAAGCATGACGTTGCGTCGAACGGCAAGCGCAAAAATGAAACTTCTGCCGTCTGTCTTTTCTTCAGTGAAAATATTTGTATTTGTGGTGAATATTAGGAAACACTTTTTTATTTTTGTGTGGTTACGAGAAAGAGAACACTGAAATCAGAGGTAATGTTTGCTGTTTGCCGTCTGCCGTAAACGCGGTGTTTAAACTCTCTAATATGATGATTCTACAATTGTACAATTCTCATAATTTTAAATTCTAGTCAAATAATTTTATAATTCAAATGAAATTTAAAATCTATCACGTTCCTGCCTTGCGTTTAAATCGAAATCGTATTTTAAAAGTCTCTTGATTGGCTGATTGACCTTCGGACATTTGATGTGCTTCTTTTAATCCTGTATGTGTTCTCTGACGACAGGTCGACTTTTGGACACAACCATCGCTTGAGGGAGCAGCTGTTGATATCCGTCTGTCTCCAACAAACAGTTATGAAAACATCACTTCATTGCTGTCAAGTTATGGCATCGAGTTCAAACTTCAGATACCAAACTTACAATCCGTCATTGACCAACAAAACGGGAAGCAACGAGAGACGCGAAAAACTTCATCATGGTTTGATCGATATCATACACTGGACGAGGTGGGTGCTACAGAAAGGCAGTCTGACTTGAAAGTGATAGAAATAATCTCATATTTACCCCAATTGCTATAAGAATCTTCCCAATTCCATGAGAAAACCAGGCAGGAGGTGATACAGCTCAAATCACCGATTTTGCTCAAACTTGGCAGAAATGTTGGGTTTGGTGAGTAAATGATTATGACAAAAATATAGGTTAAAATATTATATTCTCTTCAAGTTAGGGGGACCCCCTCAAAAAATGGCCCTTTGTCACTAATTTACGCCTATTTCATTAGCTGTCTTTGATTTAGCATTTCTACAACAGGAAAGGCCATGTAAAAATGGAATCCACTGGATCATGTTCTACTATTAATAGTCTCAAAGTACAGATATTCATTTCAACCAGACAATTTGATTTTTCTCTGCGGCTCCATCTTAAGTAAGGTGCATATTTTGTAGTGTTGTGAATAGCCTTTAATTAATGGCAAATATCTGCACTGGGCAACGGCAAATACGCATTATTCTAACATGGATAGTGAAAGCAATCACTAAAGTTCTCAAAAAAGCCATAAAATGTTTGGGGACCTCAATATTTTTTCTGTGCTGGCTTACTGTTTATATAGGACTTCACGCCTTTTTGGCCACTTTATGAACATTCACTAAAAACACAAAAGCCATTTTTCTGTTTTAACCTAACTCGAAATTAACAAGAAATATCTACCTAAGTATTTCCATATCAATATCCAGTATAAATTCGGCGAAAAGGAACACTTGAGTCATTTCTTTCATATATTTTCAGAAGTACATTTTGAGACATTCTCTCGATATCGAAAAAATGAGGCAGAAGAAGATTCAACGCTTAAGTTCCCTCAACTTGGGTTTTCAGGCGTGAAATAAAATTGAAACAAGAAATAAGAACTACATACAGTGATTGTACATGACACTTGAACGCGATTTTGCGCTCTTCGATTCTTGGATTGCGAAATGTCCATGTAGTTTTCTGCCATCTGTTCCGTTGCTTCGACCCGAGGTTTTAAGAGAATACCATTGCCATCTAACCTTCATCGTCAGAGGTATCAACAGCTGTCGAAAGGCTTCTCAAAAGGTCATTTAAAATCCAGGGAGAGTGATTACTTTAACATTCAGATTACTTTTAAATTCCATCACAAAACACTCCGCCATTATGAACTGAGATGTTGAAAAATCAGCGGTTACCTCCTTTAATTCGGTAACTACGTCATGTATGGTCACACAACTATGATTGTACCGCTTAATATCGACAAAGATGGCAAAATGTTTTGTGGCGGTTTTGTAAGAAATCTGTATCCTATAACACTTACAACAGTGATAGCTCTTCCTGGATTTTAAACGGCTTTGTGAGTAGCTGTTTCGAGAAATGTTGATATCTCTGATGACGAAAGCGGGAAAACAAAGTACATTCTATTTAAACCTCAGGTCGAAGCAACGAAACAAATGACACAAAACTGGACATTTCGCGGCCCAAGAATCAGCGAGAGTGCAAAAATTGCATCTAAGTGACATGTATGGAGTAGTTATTTCATTTTTCCATTCTAATATACGCCTGAAAACCTATGTTGAGGGAACTTATACGTTGAATCTTCTTCTGCCGCGTTTTATCGATAACCGTGAGAAGTAGCTCTGAAAATATTTGACAGAAATGTGTCAAGTGCTTCTTTTCAGCGAATTTTTACTGGACATTGATAGGAAAATACTTAGGTAAATATCTCCTTTTGATTTCGAGTTAGGGTAACACAGAAAAATAACTACCGTGTTTTAGTCGATGTTCATTAAATGGCCAAAAATCGTGAATTCCTATGTAAGCAGTATGCCAGCACAGAAAAATTGTTGAGGTCCCCAAACATTTTATTGCTTTTTTGAGAACTTTAGAGATGGCTCTCACTATCCATGTTAGAATAACGAGTATTTGCTGTTGCCCAGTGCAGATATTTGCCATTAATTAAAGGCTGTTCACAACACTACGAAATATGCACCTTACTTAAGATGGAGCGGCAGAGAGAAATCAAAATGTCTGGTTTAAATGAATATCTGCGCTTTGAGACCAATAATAGTAGAACATGATCCAGTGGATTCCATTCTCACATGGCCTTTCTTGTTGTAGAAATACTAAATCAGAGACAGCTAATTAAATATGCATAAATTAGTGTAAAAGGGCCATTTTTGGAGGAGGTACCCATAACTTGAAGAGAATAAAATATTTTAACCTAAGTTCTTGCCAAAATCATTTACTCACCAAACCCAACATTTCTGCCAAGTTTGAGCAAAATCGGTGATTTGAGCTGTATCACCTCCTGCCTGGCTCTGCCTGGTTTTCTCATGGACACACTCTTAAAATGACAAAAGTAATTTCATATTAATTGGTAACAAGGTGCCAAGCTACTTCAATGAATTTCTTTGACAGAGCACTGGCGAGTTCTTGCGCTCTGATTAAATATATTTCGGATAAAATGATCCTAGTCTCTTCGACTGGATCACAGTAAAGTTACTTAAAAAGTCTCGAAAATGCATATTGTTGTCACTGCAATGTATACTAAATACTGTTTCAAAAATGTTACACACAAAAAGCTGAAAGTCACTCTAACTATCTTGATAATCGTTTGCTCTTGTTCATCGCATTTTTTTCCCATTTTGTTTAAGATTTTCTCTCAACTTAGAGAAACTGCTGCCAGGTATAAGGAAAGAGCTCGGATACTCACCTTTGGAAAGTCTTATGAGGGAAGACAGCTGTTTGCTGTTGAGGTGAATATGACAATTACATTTATCTCCGCGGTAAATATTATGAACTGATATTGTTTGCATATTACCAAGTAGTATGTCTGTGGTCATATCGACCTCACAATCAGGCAATGACTTTGGTATTATTACTGGAAAATAAGGTATTGCGCAAACATTTGTGGTATGGTGTAGTTTATAATTAACTGCTCCAGAAAGAAAGATGAAACACCATTTCTTTGTTTAACTAAAAAGTAATGTTCTTTGAAGTCTGAACTGATCAGTGTCACTTTGCTGTTTAGATTCAGGCAACTCCAAAAAACGCTAAGCCATTGGTATTCATAAACTGTGGAATCCACGCCAGAGAATGGGTGTCCCCAGCTACATGCATGTATATTATACATCAGGTTAGAGTTACTAGCTAGTTTGTTTGTTTACATCACGTGATTGTGACAAAATGCAAACAAAGACAAAACTTAAAACTAAAACAACAAGGCAGAACAAAACAAAATAGAACAGAAAGCAAACCGAACCTAACTAAACCAAATGAAACCAATTAACTACAATGAGAAGGTTCAAATATTAATCAACAATGTAAGTATGATTTCATCATTCTACGTTTTACCACCGTAGTAAAACGGTAAAAACTGACGTATCGATTACAACAATTGATTAGCTGGTTAGATCGATAAAACAGGACCTCGGTTTGAAATTTTACCATGGAGAATTCACTCTAGTTTAATTTTTTTGTTTATTTTACCACTCTAGTTAACCTCTCAGTATCAAGATGACGTCACTGTGCGGGACGTGTTAAACAGAGTGGATGTTGTTATCATGCCTGTGTTAAACGTGGATGGTTACGTATACACCTGGGAAAAGGTAGGAAAAACACCTGTTACCAATTAATCATGACAATTACAATTTCCCACAGAAGTAAAATTTTCATTCGAAGAAGACTGAGCTTTTAACACACTGAGTCATTTTTCAATATCATATTTAAAAATATAATAATAAAATAATAAAATATTTTTATAGCGCTTATACTTTTCAGTGCTAAGTGCTTTACAATGCTGGATAAAAAATAAAAATATCCTTAAATCATTTACATATATAATCACAAAATTACAAAATAGAGAACCTAAGATAGTTTATAAACTCGCTTAAAAAGAAATGCCTTCAATTTAGATTTAAACTTATTTACATCATCGAGTGATCTAATGTCAATAGGCAAATCGTTCCAGAGTAGTATTGGGGCAATAAATAAAAAAGCCCTTAAACCGTATGTCTTTAAGTTATAGGGTTTAATAACAAGACGCCACTTGTCTGAAGATGAGCGGAGGTACCTCGCAGGTTCATAAACATTGAGTAGGTCAACCAAATAATCAGGAGCTAAATTGTTGAGTATCTTAAAACAAATAAGATTAATCTTGAAGATTATTCTTTGCTCCACCGATAGCCAGTGCAACTCCTTTAGAGTATCACTTATGTGATCAAACTTACTTAAGCATGCAATCACACGTGCTGCAGCATTTTGAACACTTTGCAGTTTGTTAATTTCATACTTGGGAATACCATGTAAAAGTGAGTTGCAGAAATCCAGCTTTGAATTTACAAATGCACGCACAAGAACTTCAGCCGTTGTGACATTGATATACTTGCGAATCTTAGCTATATTTCTTAGGTGGTAGAATGCTCCTTTAACTATGTTGTTAATATGACAAGACATCGTTACGGTGTTATCGAGAATGACGCCGATATTACGCGCCTTATTTGTAGGCTCGATGATATCAGTTCCTATTTTAATAGAAGGTAGCCGTTGGGGGCAGTCTGAACCTAGAATGGAGAATGAGAAGTTTCGTTTTGTCGGTATTTAGTTTCAGTTTGTTATTAGTCATCCAGTTGGTGATATCGACAAGACAGCTTTCAATCCGGGAAATTGTAGTAGTAAGATCATCCTTATCATCGCAACTGAAGGTAGGCCTACTCTGGGACCTTAAGTCGCCTTAAGTCGCCTAAAGTCGCCTTAAGTCGCCTTAAGTCGCTTTAAGTCGCCTAAAGTCGCCTTAAGTCGATATTGGTCACACAATGTTAAAAGAGTTCTCTCCTTTTAAATTGTACCCATAAGAAGGATATTAAGCTGGGCAATAGGTAAACTCAGCTTCAATCATAAGGATCAGAGGAGGAGGCATGGTAGCCAAATGATTAAGAAGTCCAAATTTGTCCCCTAGCAGGGATCACCCATTGTGTTCTTGGGTAAGATACTATACTCTCACAATGTCCTTCCCCCCCTCCCAGGTGTAAAACTAGGAGATGGTTGGGGGGGAGGAAACCCTACAATGGAGCACGAGTTGATATGAGGTAGGCAATGGCTTCCACATACATGGAAATCCCACGTTATAACAGTTGTGCACCTGTCAAACCACCTGTGTTAAATAGCATGATTAGTATAGGTAATCATACGGTTTTTCCTCGTTCAATTTGGAATTAATTTGCACGAGTGAGTTTTTCAAAAAGCTGAAATTGCACGAGCCCCTTCGGTGAGTGCAATTTCAGCTTTTTGAAAAACTCACAAGTGCAAATTAATTCCAAATTGAATGAGAAAAACCGTCTGATTACTTATTAATAATACAATCATGAAAAAATTTGTGCGGAGTAAGTGCTGGAAGATGTTTCTTGAAGCCATTTTTTTCGCATTCGAGAAAGCATTTTTCAAAGATTCCGTACAAAATTTATGTCATTGCTTTACATGATATCATTGGCCTAAAAAAATTCTCATTGTCTTCCTGCAAATCAAAATCCACAATTACGATGTGTAATTTGCACTCGTGTTACACATTTTGCACCAGTGTTACACTTTTTACACTGGTGTTACACTTGAACTGCACTACTCTCAGCCAATCAGAATCGAGTAATTTTTTCATGCATATTATTAATTCTTCAAACAATACTGAATTGGGAAATTTCTCTGTGACAATGTATACTCCTACTTAATTTTTGTCTTGAATTTCATTGTGAGTTGATCAGAAGGTTGACAAAGTGTGTTATCACCAGGAAATGACTAAAAATATGATTTATGGCAAAAAAGCAAATGACTCTGGTTGCAATAATTTATTTATTTCTTCTTAAAGATGTTACTGAATCAGATCAAACCTACAGCTCTGGGTCATCAAAGTAAAAACAAAATCGAAAGGTATTCTGGAGAAAAGCTACATTCTTGCCAGTCACTTTTACATTGAGCAGTACAAATGTGGTAATCCAAAGTCAGTTGAACTGAATTGAAGCTTAAGTTTAGACATTTTACTTACCCAGAGCAAAAGAGTGACAAAAGTGGGCCATTTCTCCAGCATAAACCTGCACTACAGGCTTCCACCACCGTATTCGACGAAATGTACATGTTCGAACTTTGCAACTCACAGAACTCAACGAACCTAATAAAGGCATAAATATTTATCTAACATAAGACTTTACAGTCTTTCCGTACATATCTTCGTTAGTTTGATGTTCAACATAGACGAATGGACCTCTTCTATTCCGAGAAAAACTTTCAGCAGCAAACATGTCCGCCGGTCTAACATTTGATCACGTGAGTTTATCCCGTGACTGAAGTACACACATGTGCTTTTCCCTCGGGAAGTAGATTATCATGCGGGCCGGCAATCCCACAGAGACAGTCCACCTTGTTTCTATTGACTGGCGACCTACTGGTATCGTGGAAAGAAAAATCGTCCCGTCGACACAATTCGAGGTAAAGTAAAGAAAGTTTTTCGCTATAGCAGATACTGTAGTATGGCCGTACTTGGCGGGAGAGCTCGAATTTTCCGCGGTACGGGCGAAAAGAAGGGAAACTCGCGAGGTGTCCCGCTCCTCACTTCGAAGCATGGAAACGAGATAGCGGCGCAAAGGTTACTGGGAGAATTAAATGGCGGAAGGCAGTGTTCGTAGTGCAACCATCAGTTTGTATAATTTTGTTGTGACTCAATAAT
>JAHPZR010001323.1:20000-28203 GCA_019787425.1 Platygyra sinensis
CGGAAATTTTTGAACTGAAAGCAAACCCTGTAGAAGGTCACTGCAGCAAAAAGACGAGAAAAGAAGCAAAAGGAAAGGCGATAACAGAAAATTAAGTAAACCCAAAAGTCTAAAGGCGTAGGCTTTGTGGGAATATTCATTTCTGCGCGCGCCCGAGCAAAAATGTTCTAAAGTGTGATGCAAGTGGAAAGAAAGATATGCTAACTGTGACTTGTTGCAAATGCCATTTTTAGCAGGTTGCAGCTAATTTGGCTCATTTCTAGGCTACAAATGCCCAAAATGTTCCAAAAATATGTTTTTGACAAAAAGCTCCGAGTGTAAATGGGTTAAGACGTTGTGCGGAATGTTACATAGAGCTGATCATGACGAATGTTGGAAAGGTTGTGCGTTAGTTGCAGGCAGTGGAAAAACACTGAAAATCTTAGGCATGTTTGTCAGTGAGCGTTTCCAGAAAAAAAGCTACTCTCTCTTTTTACATAACGAAGAATGTTATATGTACTTGTGTATAATGGTAATTGTGTGTAACACTTCTTCAAAAATCTTGCTTGCAAATACTAAAAAATAAATATCTGGCAAGTTTTTGTTCGGCTTTACTCTGTATGAAAATACTTATTCTCGTTTCAGATGAGGGTTGGCAAAGCTGTGGTGGATGCTATTGAAACTCGCGGAGGTGACAACACTAGTTACACATTAGGACAAGCATCCGATATCATGTGTATGTATCGTGCTATGGGGTTTACATTTTGGCCCAGTTAGCCAAACGTGCTGTAATTTTTTTTTTTATTATTTTTTAATTTCATGCTTTGGGTTTCGCACTCGTCGACAATGGTTGAAGTAAAATTCTGTCATTGCCACGAGTACCGTGACTCAGCGAACCTTCAAATTTCGTTTTCTTGATTAAAAAGCTATTATAGATTTTGATTGACTGCGAGTACAGCATAGTCAGCAGTGTCACATTAAAGTACTGCTTAATAGCTATTATTTAATTGGTTACGCACTGGAGATTCAATATCAGACTTAATCATAACAAATACAATTTTCTTAAGTGTTATTGGTGCATAAACCGCTGTATTTTGCTCTAATTAATCTGCAAAGTTGGAATTGGACAGTGTAATCGGACAGTTGGCTGTAATCGGACACCTGTAATGGGGCATTTACACGAGCCAATCATCTCAAGTCCTCTCTTCTAAATCCACCAATCATAACGTTGATTACAATCACCATAGTAGTCAATTCAAGAGACTGACTGTATTATCATTATTAAAAGGCAGAGCCACTTTGTAAAACATAGTAATCAGTATCACACTAAAGTACTACCTAACAGCTTTTATTTAAATGGTTACGCACTTGAGTTTCATTATCAGACTTAAAAGGCAGAGCCACTTTGTACAGCATAGTACGGCAGTGTCACATGAAAGCACTGGAGTTTAATTCAGACTTTAAAGCTAGGCATAATAGATTGTATCACATGACAGTACTGCTCGATAGCTTTCACGATTTAAACGGTCATTCACTAGGGTTTATCCAAAGACTCCTTAAAAGTTAGAAAAACCTTGTACAACATGAAAGCACTACTCAATAGCTTCCATTTGAATTTCCACACACTAGGGTTTCATCCACAGATTTTAAAATTAGAACCATCTTGAACATGACAGTATCACAATAAAGTACTGCTCGATAGCTTTCATTAAAGTGGTTACACATCAGGTTTCTTTTTTGGGGGGGAACGGAGGGGGGGGGGGGGGGGAGTTCTGCAGCAGAATAACTGTGCTGGTGAAGTGCGGCTCAATCATAATATTTTTGATGTGTGTGGCCCTTTTTACAGATCTCGAGTCTGGAACAACAAAAGACTACATTTACGGCCATTTGAATGTACGATACTCGTTTTCTATGGAACTACGAGATACTGGAAAATATGGATTCCTTCTACCTAGCCATCTGATAGAGCCAACAGCAAGGGAGGCGTTTGAAGGAATCAAAGCCATGATTCTGAATATGAAGTTAAATGATTAATGAGGCAATGTAATTATTTTGTATATTGTGATTTCGAAGACTTTCAGAAAACAAAACAGATACAGTGGCACCCCGCTATAACGAACCCCGCATTATAACGAAGACCCCGTTATAACAAACAACATTTGAAAGCCCGGCAGAATTACAGTAAAATGTGTGGAAACAAACCCCGCTATAACGAATAGATTTTGACGGTCCCAACGCACAATTTACCCCGCTATAACGAATATTTTTCCTGTTAACCAGATAATTCGTTATAATGGGGTCTTCTTGCTCGTTCTCTTTCTATTTGATCTTAGTATTAAACTTTAGGCTTTACAGAATTTGTGCAGAGTGAATTGACAGTTGACATCTGCAGTTCTGTACGAGCACTTATCAGTTTCTTAAAATATTTGGGGCTTTTTAACTCAAGAAACCATATATAAATGCCCTCCTTTTAGTCTTCTCAGGAATTTGATTATCCATTATTTGTTTTAATGTTCTTTCAATACTTCAGAGAAACAAGGAAATGTTGCAATTTTGTTGACCACACCAAGCTACTGCACTCTAATTAAACAGTAAAAGTTTTTCTTTTGAGGAACTATCGACTGATCTTTGCCCCACAGAAATCTGATGTTCTTAAAACAAATATTTGCTTGTGTACTGAAAAATTTTCTCGGAAGACTACTATCCATCCGGGTATTTTCCTCAGACAGGCACTATGGGCTGATAGTGTCTCTCCACAGATGAACACTACATGTATTGCGTCGCATGATCAGTTTAAACCAATAAGAATCAGAGACAATTTAGATGATAGTGTCCATTGGTTCAGCCATTATCAGATTATAGTGAGTATTTGCATTAGTATTCATTCGGGTAGAATTCTACTAATTCATGATACTCTATAAGGCTACAGCCCAAGTCAGATACTAGGCATAGAAAGCAAGAACTTGTAAAAAATTATCTATCAATCATATTGTTTTTAGTATAATTTGCTAGTAATTGAAGACTTTATCTTAATCCTCTCCACAGCAACAACCACATACCACATGGCTACATGTACTCACTACACATATTAGCAACAGAATGGGTAGCGTGTAGCATAGCCAATAAGACAACTTCATTTGCTGTAAAATGCTATATACTAAACTGTTACTAAAACTGTCTTGCTGAAGAGAAACAGTAGGATATGCGTGGGCTTTATTGAGCTAATTAAAAATGAATTTAAACTAACCTTTATAAAAATCTTGGGTTTAATTCTTTGAACATTTTATAATTCACTTTTAATAATTTATATTTTATTTGAACAGCTAAGCTTCTTGAAAGACAAATAGAAAGAGAACGAGCAAGAAGACCCCATTATAACGAATTATCTGGTTAACAGGAAAAATATTCGTTATAGCGGGGTAAATTGTGCGTTGGGACCGTCAAAATCTATTCGTTATAGCGGATATGTTATAGCGGGGTTTGTTTCCACACATTTTACTGTAATTCTGCCGGGCTTTCAAATGTTGTTTGTTATAACGGGGTCTTCGTTATAATGCGGGGTTCGTTATAGCGGGGTGCCACTGTATCTATTTTGTTTTCTGAAAGTCTTCGAAATCACAATATACAAAATAATTACATTGCCTCATTAATCATTTAACTTCATATTCAGAATCATGGCTTTGATTCCTTCAAACGCCTCCCTTGCTGTTGGCTCTATCAGATGGCTAGGTAGAAGGAATCCATATTTTCCAGTATCTCGTAGTTCCATAGAAAACGAGTATCGTACATTCAAATGGCCGTAAATGTAGTCTTTTGTTGTTCCAGACTCGAGATCTGTAAAAAGGGCCACACACATCAAAAATATTATGATTGAGCCGCACTTCACCAGCACAGTTATTCTGCTGCAGAACTCCCCCCCCCCCCCCCCTCCGTTCCCCCCCCAAAAAAAGAAACCTGATGTGTAACCACTTTAATGAAAGCTATCGAGCAGTACTTTATTGTGATACTGTCATGTTCAAGATGGTTCTAATTTTAAAATCTGTGGATGAAACCCTAGTGTGTGGAAATTCAAATGGAAGCTATTGAGTAGTGCTTTCATGTTGTACAAGGTTTTTCTAACTTTTAAGGAGTCTTTGGATAAACCCTAGTGAATGACCGTTTAAATCGTGAAAGCTATCGAGCAGTACTGTCATGTGATACAATCTATTATGCCTAGCTTTAAAGTCTGAATTAAACTCCAGTGCTTTCATGTGACACTGCCGTACTATGCTGTACAAAGTGGCTCTGCCTTTTAAGTCTGATAATGAAACTCAAGTGCGTAACCATTTAAATAAAAGCTGTTAGGTAGTACTTTAGTGTGATACTGATTACTATGTTTTACAAAGTGGCTCTGCCTTTTAATAATGATAATACAGTCAGTCTCTTGAATTGACTACTATGGTGATTGTAATCAACGTTGTGATTGGTGGATTTAGAAGAGAGGACTTGAGATGATTGGCTCGTGTAAATGCCCCATTACAGGTGTCCGATTACAGCCAACTGTCCGATTACACTGTCCAATTCCAACTTTGCAGATTAATTAGAGCAAAATACAGCGGTTTATGCACCAATAACACTTAAGAAAATTGTATTTGTTATGATTAAGTCTGATATTGAATCTCCAGTGCGTAACCAATTAAATAATAGCTATTAAGCAGTACTTTCATGTGACACTGCTGACTATGCTGTACTCGCAGTCAATCAAGATCTATAATAGCTTTTTAATCAAGAAAACGAAATTTGAAGGTTCGCTGAGTCACGGTACTCGTGACAATGACAGGATTTTACTTCAACCATTGTCGACGAGTGCGAAACCCAAAGCATGAAATTAAAAAATAATAATAAAAAAAATTACAGCACGTTTGGCCAACTGGGCCAAAATGTAAACCCCATAGCACGATACATACACATGATATCGGATGCTTGTCCTAATGTGTAACTAGTGTTGTCACCTCCGCGAGTTTCAATAGCATCCACCACAGCTTTGCCAACCCTCATCTGAAACGAGAATAAGTATTTTCATACAGAGTAAAGCCGAACAAAAACTTGCCAGATATTTATTTTTTAGTATTTGTAAGCAAGATTTTGGAAGTGTTACACACAATTACCAACCGTGACGAGCGTTGGCCTTTTTTTCATTTCTAAAGCCATCACCTTTGACCAAAGGTGATGTCATTTAAACTCAAATCCTGCAGGAGGAAAATGCCTTTGCAATGATTTTCAGACCAGGGTGTTATATGCACAAAAATGCTCGTTTATTTGAGTGATAAGCTCGAGAAGGATTTCCTTTGACTTCATTTGGCTACTCCATGATAAGAATTGCCCGTCTTGATTATTTTTTCTCGGAAATTTTTGAACTGAAAGCAAACCCTGTAGAAGGTCACTGCAGCAAAAAGACGAGAAAAGAAGCAAAAGGAAAGGCGATAACAGAAAATTAAGTAAACCCAAAAGTCTAAAGGCGTAGGCTTTGTGGGAATATTCATTTCTGCGCGCGCCCCGAGCAAAAATGTTCTAAAGTGTGATGCAAGTGGAAAGAAAGATATGCTAACTGTGACTTGTTGCAAATGCCATTTTTAGCAGGTTGCAGCTAATTTGGCTCATTTCTAGGCTACAAATGCCCAAAATGTTCCAAAAATATGTTTTTGACAAAAAGCTCCGAGTGTAAATGGGTTAAGACGTTGTGCGGAATGTTACATAGAGCTGATCATGACGAATGTTGGAAAGGTTGTGCGTTAGTTGCAGGCAGTGGAAAAACACTGAAAATCTTAGGCATGTTTGTCAGTGAGCGTTTCCAGAAAAAAAGCTACTCTCTCTTTTTACATAACGAAGCATGTTATATGTACTTGTGTATAATGGTAATTGTGTGTAACACTTCTTCAAAAATCTTGCTTGCAAATACTAAAAAATAAATATCTGGCAAGTTTTTGTTCGGCTTTACTCTGTATGAAAATACTTATTCTCGTTTCAGATGAGGGTTGGCAAAGCTGTGGTGGATGCTATTGAAACTCGCGGAGGTGACAACACTAGTTACACATTAGGACAAGCATCCGATATCATGTGTATGTATCGTGCTATGGGGTTTACATTTTGGCCCAGTTAGCCAAACGTGCTGTAATTTTTTTTTTTATTATTTTTTAATTTCATGCTTTGGGTTTCGCACTCGTCGACAATGGTTGAAGTAAAATTCTGTCATTGCCACGAGTACCGTGACTCAGCGAACCTTCAAATTTCGTTTTCTTGATTAAAAAGCTATTATAGATTTTGATTGACTGCGAGTACAGCATAGTCAGCAGTGTCACATTAAAGTACTGCTTAATAGCTATTATTTAATTGGTTACGCACTGGAGATTCAATATCAGACTTAATCATAACAAATACAATTTTCTTAAGTGTTATTGGTGCATAAACCGCTGTATTTTGCTCTAATTAATCTGCAAAGTTGGAATTGGACAGTGTAATCGGACAGTTGGCTGTAATCGGACACCTGTAATGGGGCATTTACACGAGCCAATCATCTCAAGTCCTCTCTTCTAAATCCACCAATCATAACGTTGATTACAATCACCATAGTAGTCAATTCAAGAGACTGACTGTATTATCATTATTAAAAGGCAGAGCCACTTTGTAAAACATAGTAATCAGTATCACACTAAAGTACTACCTAACAGCTTTTATTTAAATGGTTACGCACTTGAGTTTCATTATCAGACTTAAAAGGCAGAGCCACTTTGTACAGCATAGTACGGCAGTGTCACATGAAAGCACTGGAGTTTAATTCAGACTTTAAAGCTAGGCATAATAGATTGTATCACATGACAGTACTGCTCGATAGCTTTCACGATTTAAACGGTCATTCACTAGGGTTTATCCAAAGACTCCTTAAAAGTTAGAAAAACCTTGTACAACATGAAAGCACTACTCAATAGCTTCCATTTGAATTTCCACACACTAGGGTTTCATCCACAGATTTTAAAATTAGAACCATCTTGAACATGACAGTATCACAATAAAGTACTGCTCGATAGCTTTCATTAAAGTGGTTACACATCAGGTTTCTTTTTTGGGGGGGAACGGAGGGGGGGGGGGGGGGGAGTTCTGCAGCAGAATAACTGTGCTGGTGAAGTGCGGCTCAATCATAATATTTTTGATGTGTGTGGCCCTTTTTACAGATCTCGAGTCTGGAACAACAAAAGACTACATTTACGGCCATTTGAATGTACGATACTCGTTTTCTATGGAACTACGAGATACTGGAAAATATGGATTCCTTCTACCTAGCCATCTGATAGAGCCAACAGCAAGGGAGGCGTTTGAAGGAATCAAAGCCATGATTCTGAATATGAAGTTAAATGATTAATGAGGCAATGTAATTATTTTGTATATTGTGATTTCGAAGACTTTCAGAAAACAAAACAGATACAGTGGCACCCCGCTATAACGAACCCCGCATTATAACGAAGACCCCGTTATAACAAACAACATTTGAAAGCCCGGCAGAATTACAGTAAAATGTGTGGAAACAAACCCCGCTATAACATATTCCGCTACATGTACATAAACCGTCTATCGCCTCATAGAAATCGAGAGTGAATCACCTAAAAAGTAATTATTTTTGTTAGTAGAATTCTAACTGAAATTTCCTGAAAGGTAATGATTCCTATTATAAATTATTTGATCTTAGTATTAAACTTTAGGCTTTACAGAATTTGTGCAGAGTGAATTGACAGTTGACATCTGCAGTTCTGTACGAGCACTTATCAGTTTCTTAAAATATTTGGGGCTTTTTAACTCAAGAAACCATATATAAATGCCCTCCTTTTAGTCTTCTCAGGAATTTGATTATCCATTATTTGTTTTAATGTTCTTTCAATACTTCAGAGAAACAAGGAAATGTTGCAATTTTGTTGACCACACCAAGCTACTGCACTCTAATTAAACAGTAAAAGTTTTTCTTTTGAGGAACTATCGACTGATCTTTGCCCCACAGAAATCTGATGTTCTTAAAACAAATATTTGCTTGTGTACTGAAAAATTTTCTCGGAAGACTACTATCCATCTGGGTATTTTCCTCAGACAGGCACTATGGGCTGATAGTGTCTCTCCACAGATGAACACTACATGTATTGCGTCGCATGATCAGTTTAAACCAATAAGAATCAGAGACAATTTAGATGATAGTGTCCAT
>JAHPZR010001326.1:0-2500 GCA_019787425.1 Platygyra sinensis
CAAAGCCCCGCCAATGGTCCAGTTTCCCACGACCACGTGCGTGTGATCTCAAGTTCTCCTATTAACAGAAATCTTTCACACATACCTCGTAGGAAGCACGCTGCCTGAGACGGACAGGCATTCGTTTGACATTATGGCTCATTGCTCTTCTTCTCATGTGCCTTGGAAGCGTTTGAAACAAACGCTTTCCTTTTGATTTATCAGCTTCTTCGATCGCAGTCACCATGTTCTTTATCTCCACTGCACGAGCTGAAGCGAACTGCTCTGCGTTAATTGCTCTCGGTGCTTGAGAGGTGACCACAGGTGTGGAGGAATGAGTTGGTGCAAAACCTGGAATATCATTGTTTCTTTTTCTTTTCCGACCCTTGCTCTGCTTTTCCGCGCTTGTCCCCGTGTTCGAAGACGCCATCTTGCTTCCTGAAGCTGCAGGCAATCAATACAGCGGTTTTATTTATTTCATATGCGCATTTGTCTTCGAATGTGACTCGTGTTTACGCAGGGTTTTCGTTCAGTTCGTTGCGGTTTTTTGTGAAGTGAATGTTTACATGCAAATTTAGTATTTTGCCTTTCTGCCTTCTTGTGTACGTCTTCCTCTTGTTGTCGAGTGTTGGGGGCAATGAGATGTCGGTTATTGCCAAAGCTACAGCAAAGCATACGGCATCGGTGAGTTGTCTTTCGATAAGAAATCAAATGTGCCTCTACAAGATCTAGGTTCCTTTAGCGTGTGATGTGCAAAATTAATGCGTACTTGTAGGGAACCTCATGAAAAACATTTATGAGCTTATTACAAGATCTTATGAACATTTTTACGGTTTTGCTTTATTTCTCTGTCAGCATGTTATGGCTTTTATAAGCGTTGAAAGTCGTCAAATGATATCGGCCGGAATAGAAAGTTATTTTACATCCCGAGTGATGCAATGAAAAATTTACTTGCTCAGGCAAGAACATCGCTTTTAGGGCTACCGTTTCAATAAACTTCTGCCGGAGCTACAAATCCTCAAATTTGAAAATCGATGTCACAAGATAATCTTTTAATTCAAGTGCAAAAGCCAGGCAAAACCAAATGGAAAAATCAAGTACTCTTTGCATGTACAAACGGATGTTGACTAAAAATAATTTATCGCCCTTCGTTCGCCAGCTGTGTATGTCTTCCATTGACTTGAGGATGTTGCAGATTGTGTTTGAATAGGTGTGAGCAAGTTTTGTAATCAATTATACCAGCGCTGACTATTAACTTAAATGAATTTCTCAGGTCAAAATAGGGAATAGACTAAATTTATTTTTAAAATGTTGGCAGTTTCCTACAGAAAATTAAGACTGAGACAAAATGAAACAGCTGCACATGCTGAAGATTTATAAGCTCTCTTGATGGATGTGAATTGTCAAATAATTACATATTATATCATTTTGCATAATTTTAGGCGTTATATGAATATTTTATCTTAATAAGAGGTAGACCATACAGTAATTGAGCTTTTTCACTTAAGGTATCAGTGTACCCCAAATGACCATCATTCTTCAGCGCCGCTTTACGGTCGGACGGTTGGCGCAAACCCTACTAAAGTATATATTTTCTGAAAGCTTAATAATTGTAGATTCCGACGGTTTATTCACTAACGTAAAAAAATTTAAGGTTTCTCAAATATAGCGCGCTCTTTCTCGATGTACAGAGGTTCACTAATCATGTTCGTTTCCGGTCAGATTTGAGCGGGAGACCGCGACTAATATCGCTATGTCTTCTTGACACCTTTCTCTAAAAAACGGTGTCGGGAAATTTTGATTACTTGTCTGGTTTGATTCTGACACGCAGTTAAACTTTGAGAGTTGAAAAAACACGCATTCTCTTCACTAAAATAGTCATAACTTTTGAGAGAAGCAAAAAATAAAAATTCCCCGACACCGTTTTTTTGCCTGATCATAGGGCAACATTCTCTCCAAATTTCAGCGAAAAACGCTGAAAATTCGCCGGAAACGAACTCAAAATGTGCGCTTCACTCGCTGAAATTTTCGTTTCGAGATATGAAGGAAAATATACTTTAGGGCGTTCTTCCGGTCAGTAATGAGATAATTACTCAAGATGTCGGAATATAATGACCTGTTGATAGACCAAGTGTAGGATTATTTTACTTTAACAATAGAGCTCATATCAATTACAAAGCGGGCTCAAAATGTTGCTCCTGGCAGGAAATATCCTTTGCAAGATCTGATTTCCGCCGCTCGCGCAATTTTCGGTCAATTTTTCGTTTTCTACTTTTTAAAAGCCCTAGCTAATGTGGATTCACATTTCTTCTCACGAAACAGCTTGAGGGATACTGAAGACAAGGAAAAAGCGTTCGCGTAAACAAGGGAAAGGAAATCTTCGAGGACGTAACTCGTGCAGATTTTGATCGAACAGCGAAAGCGCTAAGGAAATTATGATAAGAAAAATGTATATTCCTGGATGGGCAATCCTCGTTTTGACAGGACATGATCCAACATGAAACAAGCACGGATCTTGCAG
>JAHPZR010001326.1:7500-12500 GCA_019787425.1 Platygyra sinensis
GTAACTTGATCACAAAAGTTCAATTAAATTCCTCTCTTTGCAAACTTTTTCCATCTAGCTATTTCATACCTTAAAGCAACAGACGGATCTTTCAATATGTTTATTGTGCTGGTAAACCCATGAAAAGAATGGTCTATTGCTTAAATACATGTAGTCCACTGGCTTGGGGTGAGGAAGTTGTGATGTAAGATCTAATTCAGTGGAACCTTGATTTAATGAAGTTGTTGGGGACCGGCCAAATTTGTTCGTTAAATGGAGGGTTTGTTATTTCGAAAACCTCGACGTAACAAATTTGAGGGGAAATGACCAAAATGTGACTTCTGTAGAAATACTAAAGTGCAATTGTCTATGACATATTACAATAATCTGTTGACTGAGTGATTGCTGTCTCTTTACCATAAGGATTGCAGCATTTGTTGAGCGTTTATCTTCTGTCGCGTGCTGACGTTGCAATTCGTTATATCGAGGTAGATTTTATGCTGGGCTTCCGGATTATGTTCATTATATCGAGGTTCGTTATATCGAGGTTCTATTCTATACATTTTACTGTAACTTTGCCCGGGGCATAGAATATCGTTCGCTATATCGATGACTTTGTTAAATAGAGGTTCGTTAAATCGAGGTTCCACTGTATTATATTTACATGTACATGAGATTATTGTATGTGGCAACTGAAATAGTTCCATACATGTTAAATGAACAGGACAATAGAAAAGATATTTAAGAATCTCTTTATATCTTTTATGCAAGTAAAGATTATTAAATCTGAGCAGTTAATATAGAGCTTACATATTTGACTAATTTCTTGTCAATATTTTCCAGACCTGTCAATCCTGTGACATTAAATGGTGGCTTCAGAATGCCATCATGGTAAGTCAAGAAGTACATTGTACATATGTGTACATTGGGCAAAACCCAAGCTTGTTAAGCTGTCTGGCACTCCAGGCCATTACCAGCCCATACAGTACTTTTCTTTATTATTCCTTCAAAATATTTCCCCATTTCTGATTGGTTAAAACCACATGCATAATTCACCATAACCAGCTGCTGTTGACCAAATATTGAACCAATGACGCCAAAAGTGCAGCCCACTGCAGATTATTGAACCGTTGACGAAGAAAACCTGGGGAAGAGGTTGTGTTTTTTTTAGTGAGCGGAAAAACAAAGAGAGCAAAATGGCAAAACTCCTTTAAGAATGGGGAAATAATTTGAATGAATGATAAAGCAATTGTTGAATTTGGCTTTCATAGGATATGAAGAATTCTGCAGATCTCGGAGGGTGTTATCCAGCTCGGCCTTCGGCCTCTGTGGATAGCACCCTCCTTGATCTGCAGAATTCTTCATATCCTACTTAGCTTCATTCAATAATTGCTAATTAATTACCATGTTTGTTACAATTTGTTGTCAACTGCAGTTTCCTTCTAGCTTTTGTCCAGTTAACCATGCACTTGTGTCCAGGATTGAATGCAAGTATTGTTTGATTAGTACTTCATATTAGGTAGAGTTATTTGACATTTTCTACATGTACTTCATATTTGACAGAATTGTGAGTGTTTTTGTGACTTTTTACCAATGAGGACACTTTGTGATGATTATCATAAGGAATTTGAATCTCATTAGCATTCAATCCTGGACATACATATCTGAACCCATAGCCGTTATTTACATGTAATACATGTACAGTGTATGCATCTTTCTGGAGAGAGGTAGCAGCAATAGTTGCAGACTTTTAATTCATATTCAGATCTTGTTGTTAAGTCAATAGTGGGCTAAATTCGGACAGTGCAACTGAGCTTGTTGTGCTACAGACTGTACATGTACCTGACTTTGGCCTGATGTTGATTCAAATGTTGAGTTACAGTTGTGCCATGAATTGGAACTCAATTGATCAATTGCATGTAAATTTAATATGTCAATAGCATGACTATATCGTGACATTTGAACATAGCCTTAAATAAACTAGGTAACTGTATCTGTGAAATTAAGAGACACACTAAACCTTTTAGTTCTCGAATGACTTGGAATCAGAGGTTTATTGATACTCTGTCAACACCATGCTGTGGTCAGTTGACAGTGATGTATCTGTATACATTCATATCATCTCCAGATTATGCTTTTTTAAAACAGTGACATTGTTTAATTATTATCTTGTTTCAGGTTTGACATAAAATCCCTTACATTTCAAGGGGAACAGGATGAAACAGGAATCAAGAATGCTGCTGTAAACAGTGAGTTTCCAACGAAATAATTTTTATTGCACCTGGAATTTAGTTGTGGCATATTTAAATTACTTTTTTGCGCACATAAGCCATCCATACACATTACATTATAAATTATCAATTCTGTCACACATCTGTTCACATACATACATGCTGCAGGGAAGGAAAAAGGTCTAATCCCCTGGGGCAAGTAAATTGCATTCTTAGGCAAATGAAAAAGAAAGTTTGTCCAGTCAGCAAGTGAAACTAGCACCTGTCAATAGTCTTGTTAGACAGGGCTTGAAATAACGGCCGGTCAATGGACAATGTCCGGTCAGAATCGAGCATTGTCCGAGCAAATCCGTGGATGACCAGACATGTTGTCCAGTCATTTGGGCTTTCAAAGAAAATTCAATTTTGAGACAATCATGATGGAAATTTATTCAATCTTATCATGTTCCCAAAAAGATATTTACTAGAGGGACTTTTGTTTGTGAAATTGATGACATTTCCTGTTGTCAGTCACAACCGCAAATTGGCTACTGCCGTGCGTGTTGTAAAGTGCTCAAGATTGCATGCCCCGCTGTGCCGAAAATAACCCGCATAGCATCTGGTGCCAACAAGAGCGAAAAAAAGAAAGACCCAGAGTGAGAGTAATTTTTAGGGCACCCTCTTGCTCCAACAAAACTTCACAAATGTAACATTAAAATAAAAGGCTTTGAGTGTTAAATGATACAGATCATGTAACTTGCAAAATGGAGCCTCTATTGCAACTAGTTAAGATGGATTAAATTTGTCCAGCCGAAAATGCCTATGTCCGAGCAAAATCACGTTTGACCGGACAATGTGTCCGGCGCCTGCCCAATAGTTATTTCAAGCCTTGTTGTTAGATGTAGTTGATTTGGCATAAACATTGGGGTCTATTGGGTATTTTACGATAACAGCACAAATTCTTGCGCCCTCATTGGCTAATTTTTATCGTCAAAAGGCGGACAGACACATGAATTTATAATTTATGCGATGCGGCAACGAGCGAGAGTGGACAATTTGACAGTTTGTTATCGTAAAAAATAAATGGGCGTCAGTTTTTCATGCGTCTGTCCTGTTATTGACACTGAATTTCGTGATAACAATGTCAAAGTAGTCTATTGATCCACTCGGCTATCGCCTTGTGGATCCACAGCTACTTTGACAATGTTGTGACGAAATTCATGATCAACAACAGAACAGATGCATGAAAAACTGACGTTAATTAGTTAAAGATATAATCTTATGGAAGCAACTGAAAACTGAAATGCACTGGGCCACCGGGCAACTGGATTTCAATTTTTTTTTTCCTGATCTACGTAGAAATTTATTTTGCCTTATCAGTGGAAATCCACTGTAAATGACATTATATTATCTTACCCAAGAATACAACACAAACAAACCCAGGTACAGTGTAACTAAAGTTTAATCCCAGTAGGCAACTCTACATGTATTTGTGTCCGTGGAACCAATCAGATTCAAGCATTCTTAATAGACAACACTCAAATTAAACTAAAGGTACATGTACTGCACATTTTTCTTTAAACCAGGCAAAACGAGAAGTTATTACACAATACATATTGAATGCCTGATACAGCAAGTTCTCCATCTTTTTCTTACACAGTTTGATTTTGTTTTCACTATTCCGTTACAGTAAGATCAATAATTGAAGACGAGATTAAAAGTGGGATACCATCAGATCGAATTGTTTTAGGTATGTTGCATACAGGACTGTATACATGTATGTTGTAGGTCAAAATGAAATTCAGGTTAAAATGATTTTAACTTAGTTTGATTCACAATTTCCTTTGTCTTCTAATCCTAATTATTAATGATCCAGTGATAATTAGGGTTAACACATTGCCCTCTGGCCTCGCTAGGTGGTTTTTCACAAGGAGGTGCTCTTGCATTATATACAGCTCTGACCATGGAGAAACCTCTAGCTGGAATCTTAGCATTAAGTTCATGGTTGCCTCTTCATACCTCTTTTCCAGAGGTAAGGTGCTAAACTTCATTTAAACCACTATTTTTCTTTGTGTGATTGTTTCACGGATGAGGAAAGGATAACCCCTGCACTAAACAGGGCTGTCACAGGTCAAGAAGTGGTCCATAAAAATTCTTCAAGGTCATTGAAAAGCCAGGGAATTTATAAGCCAGCCGGTGTAAAGCAAAAGATTTCTTCACAGTTTTTTGTAGTTTTGAGTTGCGAGGTATAAAACACTTAGGGCCCCACGGGAAACAGTGAGTTTTGTTTCCCTTCGACCTCAATGTTTCTCTCGGCTTCACCTTGGGAAACATTTAGGGTCTTGGGTAAACAAAACTCACTGTTTCCTTTGGGCCCAGTCATTAAGTGCTTATTGTCCAAGACTAGTCAGTCATTTGTTTAAAACTACATCATGTTCACACTCTTATTTTAAGTACCCTCTCGGCTAAAACTCTCTGAAATGGGGATAATCATTATGTAATTTCAGGCCATCAAAGGAAACAAAGAAACAAAAATACTTCAGGGTCATGGTGAGTCAAACCAATATTATGTGAGTGTTTTTACAGCTTTTTGAAGTTCTTCCAAACTTTCACGACTGTTTCTTGACAGAAACAATCTGTTAAACAGTCTATTGTTTAAATAGAAATTGCAAGCTCACAATCTATTTGTTTACAATTTCTACATGTAACCAATCAGCACCCGTGGTATTTTCTTTGGGCTACATGTACATGTATTAATTTTCTACCATGTAATAATGTGATGATTTTGTAATTTCCAGGGGAAAACGATCC
>JAHPZR010001326.1:20000-27500 GCA_019787425.1 Platygyra sinensis
CCTGGTAACGAAGGATACCCCTTAGGACCTTATTCAAGAGTAGTTTACCATGGAGAGGATTACCATGCCCACAGGAAATGTGTAAGTTACGTACTGCAGAAAGATATAACTTAATGGTACTATGTTTCACTGTCCTAGCAAGGTAAGAGGCGAAATAAATAAGAGTCCCTTCTGAAGCTGGGAGGATGTCTCCTTCGCTGGACATAAGTTTATTCATAAGGCAAAATTGAATGAAGCGTTTCTCCCCGGAGCCATACGTACGGTTCGTAGTCCAAGCTAGGCCCCAATGTGCGTATGTTTGAACTTCATCCCTTAGAGGGTCATGAGCGAAGGCGGGATGGTGCAAGGGGTTTGCTCTGCGTTGGGAGCCGCTGCCCGGAAACGTGCGTCCTGAAAGCGTGAGAGAGCGTCAGCAATTTCATTAGAGACCCCAGGTACATGGCGTGCCCGGACAAAGAAATTATGTTTCATGGATATGAGAACAAGAAACCTGAGAAGGTCCATGATACGCGGAGCCTTTGAGTGGCCTGAATTTATGATGGCCACCACAGATTCATTATCACACCAAAATTGAACGCGTTTCCCAGAAAAGTGGGGAAACCAGATAGCGCATGCCACCACTATGGGGAAAAGTTCCTGCCATTCAATGCTTATACCCCGCTCCCTGTGAAGCTGCATGTGAGGGGGCCATCTACCCTGAAACCATTGCCCGCGGAAATAACCCCCAAAGCCAATGGAGCCAGAGGCATCAGTGTACAATTCCAAATCGGGAGAAGGTGTGACAGTGGTGTCTAAAAAGAAAGAGCGCCCATTCCACCCCGCGAGAAAAGCTTTCCACATGGTTAGGTCCTTAAAGAATTCTTTGTTCAACCGGATGTGGTGGAAGCGGCTGGGTACCCCTCTAGTCAGATTTATCATGCGTTGCAAAAATGTTCTCCCAGGGACTACCGCCTTGCATGCGAATTGCAAAGTACCGATAAGCGATTGCAATTCGACCAGGCGCACGGAGCGGCGTTTAGCAAAGGAATTAAGTAAATCCTGGGCGCGTCGGAGTTTGTCCCCTGGAAGCCTGGCCTCCATACGAGTGGAATCAAGCTCAATACCCATGAACTCAAGTATTTGGGAGGGGCCCAGGGTTTTGGAGGTAACGACGGGTGCTTTGACAGACATGAAAAAGCGAAGTAATTTACTAAAGCTGGACAGGCATTGGAAACGGGACGGCTCAGCTATGAAGAAATCGTCTAGGATATGGAGGACGTGCTGTAGCCCATAATTGTGCTTTAAGACCCATTCCAAGGCATCGGATAATTGATTAAATAGGAACGGGGCAGAGCGGAGCCCGAAAGGGAGGTAAAGGTCGACATAGTAGTGTTGTTGCCAGTAAATACCCAATAGGTGCCAATCCTCTGGGTGAACGGGGATAAGGCGAAAGGCCGATTTAAGATCAGTCTTGGCCATAAACGAACCCGGACCCAGGGACTTAAGGATGTGAATAGCATCGTCTACCCTAACGTACTGGAGAGCATAGGGATCCTTGGGGATGTAGTCGTTAATACTATCCCCTTCTGGGTAGGACAAATGGTAGATTGTGCGCCATTCCGAGGAATGTTTCTTAGGTACCACGCCCACAGGGTGACACTGTAGATTGGGGAGGGGAGAGGAATTAAAGGGTCCCGCTACACGACCCAAGCTAATTTCCTTAACAAGGTTGGAAGTGACGACATCGGGTTGCTGATTAGCGGAAATGAGATTGCGAGACACCCTTGGTTTGTGGGGACCCGTGTAGCCGACATGTGTACCATAGCGAAGCGAATTAATAAGATTTTTAACGAAATTGCGATCGGGGTGCCCATTAAGTTCCCGTTCTAAAACGTCTACATCAATAGAGTGTGTGCACCTGACGTCATCAAATTCTCAAATCTAAAACAAAAAAGCCACTAAAGGTTTTATCCTCATCAGGCATAAGAAGTACAAAATTTATGGCAGTTTACAACTTTCCAGCTCAATAGCATCCTTCGTCTGGAAACCAGCGCATTTAGAATTTCGAAGTTATGGCGGTGCGTGACATAACCCTACGATCGCGTTTGTCGAAAAATATGCACTTATCTCGTGATTTTTAGCCATTTTAGGAGTTTAAGTATCAGGAAAAGTACTTTTGTAAATGTTTTTTAGTTCGGTTCAGATAATCAATCCACTAAATAGCCAAAGTAAGTTCCAGATGTTTACACTATTTACTGGCCGCCATGTTGGAGGACTAAAGAGGTCCTCCAACATGGCGACCCCATACTAAGCTCTGTAATTTTGTGAGTTACATTTCGACGAATATCTCAACTTTGGGAGAACGCACACACCTTAAACTTGGATAACTGTCTTCTTTATTTGTCGTTTACAATATCTCAATTTTTTGACTTCATTCAAAGCACGGTTTCTGATTTTATTTTTTATTGCGTGACACTGCACACACTCTATAGGGGTAGTTACATGAGGGGAAAAGTTCTTAGCAAGTAGCTCTACTTTATTTCTTGCTGCGGTCGCTGGAGCTGGTGGACTTGTAGTGACGTTGATGGCTCCTGGTGACGCTGTTTGGGCAGTTGAGGATGGAGTGGGTAGTGGACCGGCAACGGCGGCAGACGTGCGGGAACGGACAGGCACTTGCGGTACATCCTGAAGTCCGGTTGAATCGGAAGCAGACAGGTCCATTTCTCGGGGGCAGTCTTGAGGGTTCTGCACTGGGACAGTCGGTTTGGCTGTGGTAAGGGCCCGCAAGATTTTGTCCTCCAGATTCCTGTCCATGGGACGATGGAGACCCATAGCAGTGACTGCTCCTTGTCTGCGTGGTGAAGGAGTCAATGTGAGGGTTGGAGGAGGACTCGAGAAAGGTTCGGCGGACGGACACGAGCGGCTGTTTATCGCCTGCTCCAGGGACAAGCGCACAGTGTCCTGTATGGCAGCCATTTGGGCATCTGTGAACGGGCCAGGTTGTGAGTCTGTCGGAACGTTTTGTGGGGCTGACAACCCGAACGAAGCCAGGTCAACGTCGTCGTCCTCCTCGAAGCCGTCGACAGAACCGGCTGACGAAGATTTGTCACTGGCATCGTCGAGCACACTGTCGGCGTTCGTGGCATCGGCGCGACGGGGACGAGTTGCAGTTGCTTTCGTCGCTGCTTTCGTACTCCTCGCAGTACGTTTTTGTACGCGTCCAGAGGATGGAGGATTGGCTGGGCGCGGTTGTAGTGCTGCCTTTAACCGAGAAATCATCTCAGCTTTGCTGCCCGTTATGGGTAGATTGGCGGCCTGAAGACGAAGGCGAAGAACTTCCGTCGATAGAGATGCAAGATTCTCCGGACGGCGTTGGCGAACGCTTGCAACTTTTTGAGTGCCACGTGGACGAGCCATAATAAAAATGTTTCTAACGTAAAGGTACTCCTTACAGTAGCTAAAAGAGCTTAGAGAATGACACTTTGGACTATGCCAGCACTTTATACAGAGACTGATGTCTAACACTAAACCAATGGCGATTAATGTACCATCGAATACAAAAGCTTGTTCAATGCTTTAGCGAGACATGAATACGGCTAGTTGTTACTTTTAGCCATACAAAACTAATGATATATATGAAGCCGCCAGTATTGCAACATGGACACAGAAATGCCATTGTATTTACCAAAGTATGAATGCACATTCACCAGAGAGTATGAATGTACATTCATGTCTCGTATTCGTTACGCAATGTAAACAAACTAACGTGACAGTAGAACTTAAGGATTAGCATGTCACGCTCCATTAACTGCGTTTTACAATGCTGTTGTAAAACTCTATTTATTGTGTCTCCTCTTGTTAAAGGAACTACGTCACGGTTAAACGGTTTGAAAAATTTAGCCCAAATTTTTCAATTTTGATGTTTGTAATCCGTGTCAATCTTCTCCATCCTTAATCATCCTTGTTCCTTTACGGTTTATTACTATCTCTTTGGTATTTTTCTATCTTTGTTGAGTCTTATTTTCAGGGTTTAAAGGTAATTTTGTCAATGCTCAAAATAACTCAAAACACTGTGACGGAGCCCCTTTAATATCCATGGAGTGATGACAACTACTAGGAAAAGTAAACCTGCTTTTCAAATTACAAAAAATGTGCCCATCTTTCTTTAATTATTATTATAACATAACTAAAACAAAGCGCGCGCTCTGATTGGCTAATTCAGCATCTACTATTTGCCCATGGGTGTATGCTGCTGACGTACATGTAATCAATAACTAAAGCAGAGTGCGCGCTTTGTGATGTAGCTCAATTTGTTGCGGACAACATTTTGACCGCCGTGATGGCACTTATCGTTGTCGATAAGAGTGCAGACGACGCTAAACCACATTCGATTTGTTTTTTACCACAATATCAAAGATAACGAAATTGTCTTGACAACTGAAAACACCAACTTGGACTTGAAAGTGCACGCGCTGCATTATGCAAATGAGCTGCTTGTACACGTCAGACTTTCCTTTTAAAAACTTTTACAAACTCGCTTAATATGCAGAAACAATACAAAAAAAATGTTTGGGAAACGAGTAATGACACGTCCTCGTTGTCGGTAAGAGTACAGACCACGATAAACCACATTTCGATTTGCTTTTTACCACAATATCAACGTCAAAGAAAATGTTATTTTCAGAGCGCGAGCTGAAAAAGGCATTGCGTGACACATTGACGCGAGCAGCGTGGTATGGACTCTAAAAGACTTCTGTTGACTTCTGTCTTAATGTTATGTTATAAAACAAATGGTAAACGCCATAGCGTGTACTATTGAGTTATGGTACACTTGGGAGGTTTGCTAAGCACTCAAGAAGCTAGAGTCGCACTCGGCTATCGCCTCGTGCGACTCTTACGCTTCTTTCGTGCTTAGCAACCTCCCGCGTGTACCATAACTCAATAGTACACGCTATGGCGTTTACCATTTGTTAATTAGTTAATGTTAACTACAGTTAAACAATATGTTTCATGTGATCTTATCATCCACGACAGAATGGAGACTTCAGAAACCTCTGTCACAGCCATGTTGTAAATTGGCTTTAGTTACTAAGGAAAAATGTAAAAGTTGTTGCTGTTGGCCAAACACAGAGTGTATGAAGAATATCATGAAATTTCTTACCCTGTGTCTCCAAGACCATGAAGAAATATCAACTAGAATAAGAAAAAATAAATAAATAGAGCCCAAGTGAGTACTGCACCTTGCTCTGTAAAAATTTACATAATTATGATAAATAGATTGTCTACATATAATCAGATTTTATTATTTCCCCATTTCAAGGCTGCAGTCTAAGAAAAATAAGGAGGAGCCCAAGGTATCCTAACCATGAAATCCTGAAAGAGTAAGATTTTCCAGTCGCCCAAAGGCAAAAGTTAGTTGCCTATGGTACCCAGATGCTTCTTGTGACTGGAGCATAGCCCTACATTTGGAAGGCAAGGAGTAAATGGATACTTACCATAAGAATTTGTCAGAAGCAGAAGACAAAACACTTATTATTTGTCATTAAGTCTCCAGTTATTGTTATGAATTGATAAGATACAGGAAACTATCAGAGTAATGGGTAAATGGAAAAGGAAATTTCTGCAAGAGGAGTAACTCTCTGGTAAAATTTTCAGACCTTTTTTCACGACAGCATCTTTGCATTTTTAATTCTCAACCTGCATTAGAGATTGCCAGAGAAGGCCTCCCAATGGTTTTAGGGACAACAACAAGCTCTATTTCTCCTTGGTCTAACATAAATATTTTATAAAGTTTAATATTAATAGAGTTAGTGACCTGGCTACCTAGATCAAGGGAACAAGAGAATACAATCAGTTATTTCAAGACAGCGAAGGAAGAGTTTTTGATTAATATGAGGGACGAAAAGGTACGTGTATCTCAATCATTAAAGGACCTTTGATGAAAACATCTCGGGAACATACAATCGAATAGAAGGTGAAAAAAGGAGAAAATGCAGCAAATCCATGGATCATGCTTACTGAATCAACATAGAAGCATAATGTATGTACATGTACATGTAAAGTAAATCAACTATCTTTAAGTGAAAAAGCTCAATTACTGTAGGGTCTACCTCTTATTAAGATAAAATATTCCTATAACGCCTAAAATTATGCAAAATCATATAATATTTAATTATTTGACAATTCACATCCATCAAGAGAGCTTATAAATCTTCAGCATGTGCAGCTGTTTCATTTTGTCTCAGTCTTAATTTTCTGTAGGAAACTGCCAACATTTTAAAAATAAATTTAGTCTTTTCCCTATTTTGACCTGAGAAATTCATTTAAGTTAATAGTCAGCGCTGGTATAATTGATTACAAAACTTGCTCACACCTATTCAAACACAATCTGCAACATCCTCAAGTCAATAGAAGACATACACAGCTGGCGAACGAAGGGCGATAAATTATTTTTAGTCAACATCCGTTTGTACATGCAAAGAGTACTTGATTTTTCCATTTGGTTTTGCCTGGCTTTTGCACTTGAATTAAAAGATTATCTTGTGACATCGATTTTCAAATTTGAGGATTTGTAGCTCCGGCAGAAGTTTATTGAAACGGTAGCCCTAAAAGCGATGTTCTTGCCTGAGCAAGTAAATTTTTCATTGCATCACTTGGGATGTAAAATAACTTTCTATTCCGGCCGATATCATTTGACGACTTTCAACGCTTATAAAAGCCATAACATGCTGACAGAGAAATAAAGCAAAACCGTAAAAATGTTCATAAGATCTTGTAATAAGCTCATAAATGTTTTTCATGAGGTTCCCTACAAGTACGCATTAATTTTGCACATCACACGCTAAAGGAACCTAGATCTTGTACAGGCACATTTGATTTCTTATCGAAAGACAACTCACCGATGCCGTATGCTTTGCTGTAGCTTTGGCAATAACCGACATCTCATTGCCCCCAACACTCGACAACAAGAGGAAGACGTACACAAGAAGGCAGAAAGGCAAAATACTAAATTTGCATGTAAACATTCACTTCACATAACACCGCAACGAACTGAACGAAAACCCGGCTGCGCAAGCACGAGTCACATTCGAAGACAATGCGCATATGAAATAAATAAAACCGCTGTATTGCTTGCCTGCAGCTTCAGGAAGCAAGATGGCGTCTTCAAACACGCGGACCAGCGCGGAAAAGCAGAGCAAGGGTCGGAAAAGAAAAAGAAACAATGATATTCCAGGTTTTGCACCAACTCATTCCTCCACACCTGTGGTCACCTCTCAAGCACCGAGAGCAATTAACGCAGAGCAGTTCGCTTCAGCCGTGCAGTGGAGATAAAGAACATGGTGACTGCGATTGAAGAAGCCGATAAATCGAAAGGAAAGCGTTTGTTTCAAACGCTTCCAAGGCACATGAGAAGAAGAGCAATGAGCCATAATGTCAAACGAATGCCTGTCCGTCTCAGGCAGCGTGCTTCCTACGAGGTATGTGTGAAAGATTTATTAAAATAGGAGAACTTGAGGATCA
>JAHPZR010001326.1:32500-35453 GCA_019787425.1 Platygyra sinensis
TGGATCAGACAGAGTTAAAGGTGACCTCTCTTCGACATGACTTACTCAGATTGCGTCTCACAGGACCTCAGTCACACACTCTACTTACAAGCACTTTAAAGCTGCCTACTGATTTAAAACACAAACAAAGTGAAAATAAAAGCAGCACCCATGTATTAACTTCAACAAGTTTCGTCAGTCACAGGGGTGTCAAAAACAATTCTTCAAAATGGTGGCAAGAGACATTGGACAACCCAAGCGATTCACAGGCACAGAGTGAATTATGGGGTAAATTAAAGAAAGCCTACTCACCAGCGGTTCTCCCCCCAAGGTGTGTCATTGGTCTAACAGTTCTGGATCCACGCCTTTATCTCCCTGGGAAGAAAAAAAGCATTGCTTGTACCATTGAAGAGGACAATTCTGGTAATGCTGTAGAATAAGTTAGAAAATGGAATGTAACCTGTTTGCATGACCTGGTGCAAACTTTTAAGTTTTGAAATAATCTTGAAAGTGAGAGTTTAGTTCTTTTGTGAACTTTATGTGAACAAAACAATGCCTAGCCATCCAAATATACATATGATGGGTCCAAGATGGAGGGGAGCAGAGGCAGGAAGGGGGTCTGACCACCAATTTTGCACCAAAAAACAAGTGAGCCCGAACAGGTGGAAACTTCAGTTGGGTGCTTTTTACTTTATTTTCCGCCTTTCTTATGCATGAGGGTAAGTCTGCATATTAACCAAGTGTCCCATCAGGTCAGAAACGTATTCTGGTTTTAGTAGCATGAAGCAACTACAGCTGTAGAAGGATTTCTACTTCCCAACTGGATGCTTTGCTAGTCCATCGCGGGGTTACTTCCAGCATTAAATTCGCCGGTACCCATTTATACACCTGGGTGGGGAGAGGCACTGTGACAGTAATGTGTCTTCCCCAAGAACACAACACACTGACCCCAGCCAGAGCGCAACCCTGGACCACTCGATCAGGTGACAAGTGCGCTAAGGAAACGGTGACATGAGGAAACGGTGTCTCGTTCGTGTTCAAGTCTTGATCCGTCAAAGCAATCAATGGAAAGTCATACATGTATATGTAGCTAAAGTTTTGCAAAAACTGTTCACCACTGTAATATTTGTTTTGCCTTTATTCATTGGAAAATAATTGGTCTTTTAATCTAATGACTATTCGTCGAAATATAGCTTCATCCAAAAAGTCTATATTTTTTGTCGAAAAGCCCAGAAAAGGGAATATCAGCGAAATGGGTTTGCATTATTTTAGCCCAATACTGTAGATAATACATGTATGGTAGGGCTCCTTACACCTTTTATGTACTGACATTCTTTGCTTTACAGAAGAATCTGACTCGTGTGATGAAACTGTATCTCGATCTTGTGACTTGGTGAACGGCACAGGGGAAGCTTTGAGCAAGCCTGAAAGAGACATACCATCTTTTGAGCATGTACTAAGCAACTGGCCATCTGATGTCGCAGGCTCGCATATCTGGGATCAAGCTGTCCGTCGTGAAGTAAAGGAGACCAAAATGACCGAGCAGGAGCTGAATCGAAAGAGGTCTGAGCTCCTAGTGCCCAGCTCTCAATTGAATTTAAATCCAGACGAGATTTCACACATTCCCGTGCTTCTTATACAGCAACCAGGATGGTCGGGTTAGTTGACTTCCGACAAATATTTGTGCTCAGAAATGAAAAGATAACTACAAGACCTAACCTTTGCAAACTATTTCTTTGGTGTCCTAGGCAACAGTAGAGATGCTGGCGTGGGTCTTGGATACGGCAGTGGCTGGGACGTTATTCTTCCCAGTGGATGGGCCATGGCATTTTGGATCGCTTTTGTGTACCGAGGGGCAAGAACTGGGGCACTCCAAGAGAGTCGAACGA
This sequence comes from Platygyra sinensis, assembly GCA_019787425.1. Taxonomy (NCBI): domain Eukaryota; kingdom Metazoa; phylum Cnidaria; class Anthozoa; order Scleractinia; family Merulinidae; genus Platygyra; species Platygyra sinensis. Next base: position 34,369 of record JAHPZR010001326.1, read on the forward strand.
TGGCCCTTGAGCAAGGAGTGCCGTTCTTTCCAAATGATTTCCCAGACACCCCTGCGGGAGAGGCACACAACAAGCAGTTGAAAGAAGATGGCGAGGCCCAATACAAGCGATATCCACCAGCAAAAAGACCTAACTATGACAAGTTAGGTGTAAAATCTCCATTCAGTCCACTTTGGAGTAACCTTGTTAAGGACTGGAGTCCTGGCGGAGAAGCTTCCAGCAATGACGCAGATGCACCCTTGGATACTACTAATGATCCATCTACAAGTATCCCTGTTGCAAGCGCGTCGCCTGAGATGGACATCGCACCTGTCCAGCCTTTCTACGTGTTGCGGTCACGTTCTAAACTGTCTTCTTTGCGGAATTGTATTTTACGTGACAAGAAACCACGAAAGAGCGGCCACAAACATCACGCAACGACCAGTCACGCACCTTCACCAATGGACAATTTGTCTTCTATCATGAAAAACGATCTCAATTCTCTGGTATGCGTGTGGGTGCGTATGGTCAACCGGAACGTCCCCGTGCCCAACTCGGTCTTGGCGATTCCTTCAACGGAGGACATTTCAAGACTCGCAAAATACAAGGATGCCTCTGGACCATTAGAACCTCTGCACAAAGGTCCGCGGGCTCAGTTTGCTGAGAAGTCGTTGCGAAACTCTTGTACTAGAGAAATCGTGGGCTTTGTTTCTTCAGGACATTTCTCACTTGCCCGTGGATGTGGTTTTGGAGTTGGCTTTTGCGCCCTTCCTGGTCTTGTTAAGTTGCTGTCTTCTGCGAGAAACGCTGGAGAAGTCGTCGTGTTGGTGCGGGGCCCTTCGACCCAGCAGTATAGATTCTCCTATTTGACCATTTTGTAATTACAACTCTTTCCACTGCAGTGACTGTGTAACCGTTGGAATTTCTTCTGTCACTAGCAGTACATTTTCGAGGATTTTTTCCCCCCAAATTTACGTCAGACATCATGGTCTTCAATTTAGGAGTTTTCCTAGAATCCAATTGTCTATTTTCACCTTCTTTTCGGTGATTTACTTGAACGAGAGTACATGTACTTTCAAGTCATGAAAAGCAGAGGCACTTTACTA
>JAHPZR010001327.1:0-16968 GCA_019787425.1 Platygyra sinensis
GAAACACAGGACGCTGTCAAGCTAGTTTGACGGCGTCCTTCGCAAAAGATGATTTCCTTATTTGGTTCCAGAGTGTTGTGATTGGTCAGAATAGTTAAGGCGGGGAAACACAGGACGCTGTCAAGCTAGTTTGACGGCGTCCTTCGCAAAGGATGATTTCCTTATTTGGTTACAAAATGTTGTGATTGGTCAAATATGATGTCATGCTATTGAAAAGTACTAAAATAACAATTGTCTGATAAATCGCATATAATGTGCGTACCTATTCATCCTCTTTACTCGCAAACATCGTTTGGTCTGAGTACATCCAGAAGAGGAGAGAAGAAAGAAAGAAGAAACAACATGACTGGAGAACCAGAAATGATACCACTAGAAAGTGATCATGGCGGAATAGAAGTGCAAGAAAGATCTTTCCAACCTGGAGATGTATCTCCTTACTGTTCTCCTGCGATTAAATCAAAAAGAAAACGAAAAATGATGGACAAAGATAAGAAGGAGAAACAGATGAAAAAGATCAAGAAGGAACCTGAGGAAGGTACAGAAACTTTACTTGATAAATGGTCGCATTCATACAAACCATCAACCATTGAGTTCAACGAAAGAGTAGTGGTCAAGACCATAGAATCTCAACGAGAGACATTCACTAAATTACCTTTAAAGGGTATCTTAAAACAAGCAAAGTTTAATTCCAAGTGCAAAGTTGATTTTAATTATTTTGTGAAAACCAAGAGCATTTTAAAAAATGGCAGACTAAGTACGCGACAAAAGCTTCGTTGTCTAGTAGAGGAAGAAGACGTGGAAAAGAGAGTGAGTTTGTTCAAGACAAAGAGAAAGCGACAAAAAGAACTCATGAGGCAAAGACATTTACTTAGACGACAAGAAGCTACACCAAGACGTGTTAGATTAGTAACACACATTTTAAAAACTTTAAAAAAATTCAATGTTTAAATATTCTTTTTTCAGTAGTGTCTGAGCATATTGATGTGGCGATGAGTAGCGAAGACTTTAATGCTGATGAATTCTTAGACGGTATAGCTAAAGAGTGGAACGATTTACCGAGTGTCCCATCGTGTGCCAACTCCATCTCTCAATCCTTCAAGAATTCGTCACCGCCACCACTACCAAGACCAATGACAAAAGTAGATACTCGTATCGTGTACTGTTGCCCACTACACGAATCTGAAGCTTTACAGAAGAAAAATACTGTCACACAGTACGGGGAGTGGGAGTATTACAAGTGTCCTGTTGCCAGGTGTTTTGTCTCCTGCGGAGTGAGTCGTGTAGAGCATTACATAAACTCGGCAAAACGTCAATTGCACCAGTTCTACCTAGAAAATGAGTTGGAAAAAATGCAGTGCTTCTGTGAACGACCCTTGAGAATGTCCCAGTCACAATCTGAAAAAAACCCCGGACGTCTATTCTTTATTTGCCGCAAACGTAACTGCAAGTTCTTCCAGTGGGTCGATCAAACGCCTAGCAAAAAGGTCAGAGCCTGGCTATTAGAGAATGAACGTCCCTTCAATCACACAGGTTACCCACGACCGCATGAATTATACAAACCCGAAAGGCAGAATTATATTTCCAATTTGATACGACAACCGCCCTACGAGAAGCAATCTAACCAGTTCTCCGATGAGCAGACAGAGAGAGATCACGTGATCCCCGAACCTCGTTGGAGCTGCGATTGTATCGCTGGATGCAGAAGAGCGCACGGTCACTAGTCACCTGTGTAATCTAGTCCAATCAAAACAATCCACGTCAAGAACGTACATTGGTCCTAAAAATACCATAAACTTAACTCTAGAGACATTGACTTTTCAGTCGCAGGCATCATGGCTTCTATCAAGAACAGCTTATGTCTCGTCATAGACCTAGAGGGATTCTTTGTGCAAAAGAAATTTCAAGTGCGTGAAATGGGTTATTACTCTTGGAATGATCACTTTGGCCGCCATGCTTTCTTTCAGCCAGCAGCACTCAAAGACTTGTCTCACAAGGATAAAAAGACAGTGAACTTTGCAAAACATAAAATACACGGACTCACTTATCAGCCTCGTTACCGAGAGAGAGCTTATGAGCAAGATCAAGCAGATATTGTCTTACTGCGATTGTACAACCAATACAAGACTTTTGAAAGAACTGTAGTAGCCTACAAAGGAGGTCACATTGAGAAGGATTTGCTAAACAAACTGAACATTCCTTGTCTCAATTTTGAAACTTTAGGCTGCCCCAAATACGATCAGTTAAAACAAACGATTGTAGAACCTTTAGCCAGCTGTGGTTTTCACTTAAATGATAATATTCATCATTGTCCAATGACTGAGTGTCACGCATTTTGGTTATGGTTTCAAACTTATGCTATGTAAATAATCAGTTTCCGTATCCTGTAATTTTAGCGAAAAAATGATATTAAAAATGGTTATTTCTTTGTTTATTATAAAGACAGGAGTGTTTTGTTGGTTCACTATAAAATTAAAACGTTTCTTTGGGTAAGACCATGTGACCCAAGGGATAATGCGATTGACTACGGATCAAGAGATTCCAGGTTCGAATCCTGGTGGGGTCGATCTTTTCTTTTCTTTCTTTTTTTTTTTTTTTTTTTTTTTTTTTGTTTTTTTTTTTTTGTTTTGCTTTTTTGTTTTGTTGTTTTGTTGTTTTTTTATTATTATTATTATTATTATTATTATTATTATTATTATTTTTGGTTTAAATAAACGACTTTCCAGCCCCCCTCTTAAGTCTTCGTTTATGTTAGAAACCAGTCTTTTTACTCGGCCAACGCAAAAACGAGGCTAATGATGTTTAGCGAAAAATGATATTAAAAATGGTTATTCCTTTGTTTATTTTAAAGACAGGAGTGTTTTGTTGGTTCACTATAAAATTAAAACATTTCTTTGTTTTAGACCCTGCGGTCCAATGGATAAGGCGATTGACTACGGGTCAAGAGATTCCAGGTTCGAATTCTGGTGGGGTCGATCTTATCTTTTCTTTTTTTTTTTCTTTTCTTTTTTCTTTTCTTTTTGTTTTTTTTTTGTTTTTTGTTTTTTCTGGTGGGGTCGATCTTATCTTATCTTTTCTTTTTTTTTTGTTTTTTGTTTTTTGTTTGTTTGTTTGTTTGTTTGTTTGTTTGTTTTTGTTTTTGTTTTGTTTTTTTTGTTTTTGTTTTTTCAATCCCTCATTGGTGCTTATGTCCAGAAAGTCAGGCTAATGAGGTTCAATGCTCTTTATGAATAAGCATCACAAAGTTTCATTTTCACATTACTTCATATTTGACAGAATTATTTTTGTTTTTAGAGACTTTTTAGGAAAAGGACACTTTGCGATGGCTATCATATTGAGCATGTATCTCATTAACCTACATTTCTGGACATCTCTGCTCATTGGACGCTCATGCTATTATTAATCATTAAAAGTTGACAAAGTAAATATCACACTCTGTGTTCATTTTAAAGTGCTCATAACGTTAATTTCTTTTTTGTTATTATTTTCCTATCTGGTTCTATATTTCATGTCACTTTCCTGAATCTACGTCAAAACTCATTCCAAACAAAGGAAAGACTATGGTGGACCAAAATGGCGGCAAATTTGAACGTTTTTGAAAACTTAAGATTGCATTTTATCCAAATCGATCTTTCTTTCGCAGAACTTCATTGGGTAATATATAGAACCAGATGAGAATTTAAAACAAGAACAAAAATTGATGTTATGAGCACTTTATGAGCACTTTAAGGCAAAGTTTATTATCAAAATTCCTATTACAACGTTTGCGCTCTATCAGCAGCGTGACCGAATTATCTTAAAACTAATGGGCCTAACTTAAGAAATATCCATTGAACGAATTTCATACTCATTATTCAACTGCATGTTTGTTGAAACAGAATATAACTCTAAGATTTGATTAACTTCAACTGGAAAAACATAATGAAGAAACTCTCGAAAACGAATGTTATCCCAAATGTTATTTACATGGCAAGTCGCAACATAAAAAACTACACGGTAAACCTGTCTTTCAATATTTCTGATGACGCTTTCTAAAACATTTAAAATGGTTACAACATTATCTGTTCTGACGCGGTAGGGGAAACGAAACTGAAACAAAGCAAGAAAAAACTACATTAAAATAACGCTTTCTAACCTATAATCATAAATGTCGCGTTCGTGATAAACTATAAAAATACCGCAATAATCCTGAATTTCCTCCGGTAAAACATAGTCAAGAAATATACGAAAAAAAACCCTATTTAATGGTGTATCAGCGTCACCTATGCCTAACGTTATCATAACATCAATATGAGGGAATGGAGAATGCAATAGACCATGTAGGATTCTTTCCATCAGAAATTGAACATGTTCTGTCGGGAGCGGGTAGCCAACTTCGAGCTGAAGCAAAAAGTCATACGATTAATGTTTGGCGAACGTAAGCACGTAGCACCAATTGTGTTTGTAGAATCCTTTTGATTTTAGACCATGCTATAAAACAAGCTTCAGTTTATCACTCACTCACTTCGCGCACGTGGTAATCAAGTTAACTTTGAAACTGACGCCATGTTTTAAAAAAGTCAAACTTACCGCGTTCATTCGTTGTTCCAGTCCTGCTCTATCCTGTATTGCGGCTTGAAGTGCATTAATTGCCTGCTGTCGCGGTGGAATTTGTTCGTTACGCGGTTCAATAGCTTCCATGGACAGTTCGTCAGTTTCATCGTTGGGCAGTTCACTGCGACAGTGTGGACATAGTTGCGAGTTCCTCTCCCATTCTCTTTGGCAATTGCGGTGGGCGAATTTACTACAGCATGGGTAGCGTAGAACATTGCCTGCGATGATATTAAAGCCATGATGTTCGTCGATCAAGCAGAAAATGCAGTGCTTGTCGCGGGCAGTTTCCGGCACTATCTCTACATCCAGACCGCGTAGTCTTCGGGATTGACGCTGTGCCATGTTCTTGCAATGAAAACTGGTAAACGACTTTTCACTCGATTTGTACTAGCGCAATGCTTTTTGAAACTGGCGGGTTTTTTTCAAATGACGGCTTTTTATAATGCGCGGTATCTCAAAGACAACCTTAACAGTTCAAGTCACCATAATGCACTAATCTGATTGGCGGGGCAAAGCACTGCAAAATTCTGATTGGCCCATAGATGGCACATGTCATTCAACTTGGGTTTGTTCATAAAAGATCAGGAATAGCAGGGAAAAATATTCACATTTTCACTCGGAGAAAAATGGCTGTGAGCTTTGAAAATAATTATGTCATGCTCTCAAAAGAACACGCGCGACACATAAATGAGAGGCATGTGGATCTCGACAGGGAACACAGAGCGTCGAAGTTTCTTCGTGGTTTCAACCTGACTTCCACGTTAGCATTATTAACGCGGAAAACGTTCCAAGACAGTGACGATTACGACATCGTCGAAGAGGGATACAAGAGGAGCCATGGCTATTTTTACATCTACGTGTTTAAGATGAAAAAAGTAATTGGGGTCTGTCCGTGGGGTTATCCCACGGACGAGATTTGCATTTACTTTTCATGGAAGAAGGAATACGGAGAGAAATTTAAGATCATTTCAGCATATCCGTTTTCAAGAGCCTATTACGAATTCCTGAGGCACAGAAAGACTGGAGTGGCGCCTTACTAGAAAGTAGCGGCTCTTTTAGGAGTCCTCTAGTGAGCACAAACGGCTCTTTTAGGAGCCACCAAATTTATGAAAGTCAATGAACCAGTGTATTTTCTCAAGCACGTGGAGACACGCATTTAATATTCCCAAAATCGATTATCGATTAGCGCTGAAACGTTAGCGTCATAAAATTCAGTTTGAAAGTGTCCTCAAAACCAACCGTTCTATTGAGAACGCGAACCAAGACAACGAGTCTCAATAACGCGAAATGGGAGTATATGACGGGCGAATACAAATTCGTGCCATTATTTTGAATAAGGTCATTGAAATTGAGCGGAAAAAATACCTTCGTACTTTAACTTACATGATTTAATCAGTCTTGGAATTTGAAGAAGCGTTTGATCATTGAATAGAAATTTACTCTGATTTTCAAAAGGTCATGAAAGCAATAATAAAACTTTTGTGTTTTGAGATCAATGCGAGCTGGTAAATGAAGCGGCAATGTTTTTGAAAAGAAGTTCGCTGATTTTGAATAGATGGCTGTAATTCTTTTATCAGTCCTGGAATTTGTAGGCGGCCACAGTTTTTCAAAACAAATTCGTTTGATTTTGAATAGACGACTGTAATTCTTTTATCAGTCTTGGAATTTGAAGAAGCGTTTGATCATTGAATAGAAATTTACTCTGATTTTCAAAAGGTCATGAAAGCAATAATAAAACTTTTGTGTTTTGAGATCAATGCGAGCTGATAAATGAAGCGGCAATGTTTTTGAAAAGAAGTTCGCTGATTTTGAATAGATGGCTGTAATTCTTTTATCAGTCCTGGAATTTGTAGGCGGCCACAGTTTTTCAAAACAAATTCGTTTGATTTTGAATAGACGACTGTAATTCTTTTATCAGTCTTGGAATTTGAAGAAGCGTTTGATCATTGAATAGAAATTTACTCTGATTTTCAAAAGGTCATGAAAGCAATAATAAAACTTTTGTGTTTTGAGATCAATGCGAGCTGGTAAATGAAGCGGCAATGTTTTTGAAAAGAAGTTCGCTGATTTTGAATAGATGGCTGTAATTCTTTTATCAGTCCTGGAATTTGTAGGCGGCCACAGTTTTTCAAAACAAATTCGTTTGATTTTGAATAGACGACTGTAATTCTTTTATCAGTCTTGGAATTTGAAGAAGCGTTTGATCATTGAATAGAAATTTACTCTGATTTTCAAAAGGTCATGAAAGCAATAATAAAACTTTTGTGTTTTGAGATCAATGCGAGCTGGTAAATGAAGCGGCAATGTTTTTGAAAAGAAGTTCGCTGATTTTGAATAGATGGCTGTAATTCTTTTATCAGTCCTGGAATTTGTAGGCGGCCACAGTTTTTCAAAACAAATTCGTTTGATTTTGAATAGACGACTGTAATTCTTTTATCAGTCTTGGAATTTGAAGAAGCGTTTGATCATTGAATAGAAATTTACTCTGATTTTCAAATGGTCATGAAAGCAATAATAAAACTTTTGTGTTTTGAGATCAATGCGAGCTGATAAATGAAGCGGCAATGTTTTTGAGAAGAAATTTGTTGATTTTGAACTCTTGAAGACATTCTACCAGTATAACAGAAGCAATACCGGATAGATTTAGGATAAGCAGAGCTATAGTGTTCGTGCGATCGTATTTAAAAAACCTTTAAGTTAAAACGGAATCGTCACCGCTAATAAAGTTAAGACCACGAAACAATTAATTGTCCATTTGAATGCAGGATGGCGTAATTTGCATACGGGTTGAAAACTTAACACAAGAATGTGACAAAGGGTTATTATCTTAAACGGGGAGTGTTTTGACTCGGTTATCTTAACTGAATAGGCTAATATCTTTTTAAAGCAAATCAAACAGACAATAAAAGACAAATGAAGGTATTTGTTTTCGTATGAGTTGTGTAATTATTATTCATTTACAGGAAAAGACAAACAGTAATCAAAGTGAAATACATCACGTTGACCTTTATCTTTCGTAATTATGATAGACCAACTATGTCATATGTCATTTGATTGGTGGCTGAAAATATGATCTCATTTTTCTGTAATATGATTGGATTTTGGAAATGCGCTTTAATATGATTGGTTAATGAAACCAATAAAGTTGGGACTCGCTAGATAGAAATCATTTGCAGCTGGTGGAGTGCTGACTAAACTTTTGTTTCTCTGAATAAGATTTTTTTGCGTCATGTCAAGACTTTTGCGCCATGTCAAGCTACTTTGAGGATATAAGCGATGAACATTTGCTGGAGGCCGTCGATTCTACTGAGAATGGAACAGAAAACAATTATTCTCAACAGGTAAATTTAATACGTTGTAAGAAAAATATATTTTCTGTTTTTAATGTGTGATGAAGCGGGTTATTTATTTCATTTTATCTTTTTCTCATAGATTCTTGACGACTCTTTCGATGACGCGATTTTGTCAATTGTCGCTGACGCTACAGAACGTCAACTCAATAATCAAGAGCAACTCGGGGGTAGTCTTGCGACCACAGAACCTGGACGCTTCGAGTTTGTACTCAATCCGTACGTGGATAGTCACAGCAAAAAAATGGGCGTTAGAGAGCGTCACTACACCTCCAACATTCGTCAGGTGGGACAGTTTATACCTCAACAAAACTTGGCAGCAGCAATTGCTGATGGATTACATAGAACAATCCAAACTTTGATTCTCCGAGACCAGATACCAGCCGCTGATCGCGTCTACTTCAATTTAGCCAGCAATCGCTTAGTCAACAGCTATGCTTATCGAGGGTTGCCTGCAGGAGAATGGTTAAATGGCAGCGATCGCGTCGACAGCCTACTGCAACAAATGTCAAAGGTATTAAACTCAAACGAGAACTTTGAAATGAATGATTCATTTCAATTATCTTTTACACACGTCCGTGCATCTCCTCGCGGTAGCGGTCAGAAACGAAAAATGAAACCTGGACATTCTAATCCGGAAACTTTCAAACGTTTTAAAGGTTCTGTCATTAGTATTGACAACACAGATGAACTATGCTGCGCCCGTGCTATTGTGACGGCTAAAGCTAGAGTGGATGGTCACCCTAAATGGAATAGCTTCAGAAGAGGTTTCTCTATCCAGAATGATGAAGCAATCAAGCTACATATAGAAGCTAACGTAGAAATCGGAAAATGCGGTTACGAGGAACTCACTAGCTTTGCATTGACGCCATCTTTGACCAATTATCAGCTATTACTCGTGGATGCAACCCGAGGGTATAGCGTGACCTCTTTTGGAAAGCCTCAGGAAAAACAGTTGGTACTGTTGTATGATAATGAACACTATGATGTGATCACCTCATTACCTGGATTCTTCGGTAACAGTTATTTCTGCGCAAGATGTCTCAAACCCTACAATAACGAGGGCCAGCATAGCTGTTTAAACAACCCTACTCATTGTTCTTCCTGCCTACAAACGGGATGTGAGAATTTTACCGAGGCCAGGTGTCGTAATCAACCGCCAACTACACCGTGCGGCTCCTGTAAGCGGATGTTTTATGGTGATGTTTGTTTTCAAAACCATCTGACGAAATCCTACAAGGGAAAAACCGCTGACTGCAAAAACATCAGTGTTTGCAGTCAACGCCGGAAATGTCGAAGCTGTAAAAGATTGCTAGTGGGTCTAAAGAAGCAACAAGAACATAAATGCGGTTACTTAGACTGTCCCTCCTGCCATGAGTACATAGAGGTTGCAAATCACCAATGCTTTGTTCAGATACCTAAAACACCAGAAGAGCTAGCCGAAGAGAGAAAAGAACAAAAGAGAAAGAGAAAACGCAAGCGACGAACCGAATCTGAAGCAGAGGATAGCATTGATGATGATGAAAGTGAAAAGTCTCCCATTCTGGTTTTCTTCGATATTGAGGCGATGCAAGACACTGGCAAGCACATCCCTAATCTTCTAATAGCGGAAACTGAGGATGATAATTGTCCACTCCACTTTAAAGGTGAAAATTGCATCCGCGATTTCCTGGAATGGCTGGATACATTAACTGAAGAAGACACGCGAAATGTAACCGTTTTGGCCCATAACTTTTCTGGCTACGACTCCTATTTCGTGGTGCAGGAGTATCACCGCCAACACCGAGTCCTCAATCAAATCAGAAATGGAGCTAAACTTCTTCAATTAACCTTTGACAATATTAACTTTATTGACTCGTTGTCATTCTTTCAAATGCCTCTCTCTGCTTTCCCAAAGACATTCGGATTGACAGAGTTAAAGAAGGGTTATTTTCCTCATCTGTTTAACACACCTGAAAATCAAAACTACGTGGGACCAATTCCCGACAAAGAATTTTACATGCCTCAGTCAATGTCTGTCAGCGGTCGCAAAGACTTCGAGAAATGGCATGACAAAGAAAGAGCTGAGAATGCAGTGTTCGATTTCCAGAAAGAATTGCTGGAATATTGCGAGTCGGACGTGAAATTACTGAAGGAGGGATGCCTTACTTTCAAACGGCTGTTTGAAAAAGAGACAAAGTTTGACCCCTTCAGTCATATTACTATAGCTTCGGCATGCAATCGAGACCTGCGACAAAACCGAATGGAAGCCAACACAATTGCTTCCGAACCTCTCTACGGTTGGCGACTTAAAACAAATCAATCGAAAGTTGCCATGGAATATCTACTGTGGCAACAAAGTCAGATCAGTGGGAAAATTCAACATGTTGGAAATGATGGGGAATATCGTATTCCCCACAGTCGCTACACTGTGGACGGCTTTGATGCAGCAACAAACACGATCTATGAATTTCAAGGTTGCTTTTGGCATGGCTGTCGTAAATGCTATCCTAACAGATCCGAAACACATCTTAGATTGGAGCAACGCTGCACTGCCGACGTCTATCTCTGCACACAGGAAAAACTTCAATTCTTGCGTGACAGAGGCTTTAACGTCATCGAAATGTGGGAGTGTGATTGGCGCAAAATGAAAGAACAAAGGGAAGATGTCAGGAACTTTGTAGCAAGCCTCGAATTAGTAGAGCCCCTAAATCCCCGTGATGCTTTCTGCGGCGGACGCACAAATGCTGTCAAACTTTATCATCTAGCTGACATCGCCTCAGGAGAGAAGATTCATTACTATGATTTTACATCTCTCTACCCTTTCATCAATAAGAATGCTGAGTATCCTGTCGGCCACCCTGAAATTATATTTCAGCCGGACGATACAAACATTCAAAACTACTTCGGGATTGCCAAAGTCACAATATTACCTCCGGAAAAACTGTTTCATCCAGTACTTCCGCTGCGTGAAAATGGTAAACTGACATTCCCGTTATGTAGAGCCTGTGTACAGGAAGAGATGGAAAAACCAATGCTAGAACGCTCCTGGGTTTGCAGTCACAGCGACAGTGAAAGACAAATTACAGGAACATGGTGTACCCCCGAACTGAACAAAGCCATTGAGAAGGGCTATAAAATAACTTACATTCATGAAATTTGGCATTTTTCAGAAACGAGGAAAGGTCTCTTTAAAGACTATGTGAATACATGGTTAAAGATCAAAGAGGAGGCAAGCGGTTGGCCAGCTCATGTGGGGAACGACCCTGTCAAACAGCAAGAGCATCTGAGATCCTACAAAGCGCGAGAGGGCATCGAACTCAACCGCCACAGCATTGATAAGAATCCAGGCAAACGCAGCCTTGCAAAGATGATGTTAAACTCTATGTGGGGGAAGTTTGGCCAGCGCACTAACAAAACTCAAATCAAAGAATTTGAGGACCCCCAGAAATTCAGTGCATTTCATGAGAGTGATGCAAATGACATTTGCTACGTGAGTGTATTGTCTGATGACATCGTTGAAATTCACTATAAACTGAAATCGAATGACGAACCTGTCTCACCAAACCTAAACATTTTCATCGCTTGTTTCACAACGTGTTGGGCTCGACTCCGTTTGTACACAGCTCTGGACATGCTACAAGAACGAGTACTGTACACAGACACTGACAGCGTTATTTTTTCCAGTTTACCTCATGAAAACAATCCTCCCCTTGACGACTTTCTCGGTGATTTCAAGGACGAGCTAGCAGAAGGCGATTTCATCACTGAATTTGCGTCCGGAGGACCGAAAAATTATGGCTACGTCACGAAGAAAGAAAAAGAAGAATGCAAAGTGAGAGGAATCTCATTAAACAGTGAAGGTATCAAGCAATTAAATTATCAAGTGTTGCGGCAAAATGTTTTAGACGAAATTCAACGCCCTCTTGAGAACACGCGACAAACTGATATTTACAAGCCTTATCACATCGTACGAAACTCCAAAGAGTACTCACTGGCCACGGTCGCTCAGACGAAAAAGTACCAGCTTGTGTACGAAAAAAGAGTGATAGATCAAGACACCTTCAAAACATATCCCTATGGGTATGAGAGAATAACAAACGAGGATGTGGACATGGTTGAACTGTTGTGCCATTTGTGAACACTTTTGTAACCAGTTTCTTTCATAAGTTAGACGTAATCCATTAGGGATCCTGTAATTTTAGGGAAACATTTGATATTAAAGTTGGTTTTTTATTTAAAATTACGTGGTTTCCTTTGTTTATGACCCTGTGGCCCAATGGATAAGGCGTTTGACTACGGATCAAGAGATTCCAGGTTCGAATCCTGGTGGGGTCGATATTTCTTTCTCCTTTTTTTTTTTTTTTTTTTTATTATTACTTAAATTTTTAATTAATGGCTTTCCAGTTCCCCCCTCTTAAGTCTGTCTTTGTTTATGTTAGAAACCAGGCTTTTTACTCGGCCAACACGGAAACGAGGTTAATGACGTCATTCCTCGATCGTCAAAGGGGGGGGCGGAGCTTCTGGTTACCATGGATACGTCAAACTCAAGAAAACAATAGAACTCTTTTGCATCACAATACCTGTCAAATCCGTACTGGTCTAGCCCACACCACTACTAAGAACTCAGCGTACTTAGTGCTGTTCAGTGGCAATCTATTGCCAGGATCATTTCGTCACTTTACATCTACACCCAGTCCATGCCCAGTTCATGATTTATAGTTTTCCTACACTTATATCATAAGTTTCTTTTCCTCTGGGTTGTGTTATAAGCACGAAACACAAATATATGTAAATGTGTGAATGTCACACAACGGACCAGAGCTATAACATCATCGACTGACAAGCACTATTCACCTGACTCTGAAGATGACTTCCGCTCGGGTTGTCGAAACGTCAGTCACCAACAACAGTTCTTTTCAGAACTACTCTCACCCGGACGATCGCACAATACGAACAACTTAAGTTATGTTGTGACGTAAACTTTGCAAGTATTACGGAAAGTGATTTGTTTAAAATGAATGTAACCAGGTATTTTCCAGTTAATGAACATTAATTGTAAAAGAATTTTCTTTCTAACCGATCAGTTCCCCCAATGGTAACATTCCCAGCTGCTTTGTTAGCAATACAAGGAGGCATGTTGTCATGTTCAGCCAGAGGAACTCCTCCCATATACACAGCACTGGTACAGAACTCTACAGTACTGGTAAATACAACAAACACTGCAACTATCCGTTTGTACGAGGATGGAAACTACACATGCCAAGCCATCAACCAGTATGGAACTGACATGAAAAAAGTTCAAGTAAATTTCACAAGTAAGAGGTTTTCGCCTGGCCTAACCTCTCTTTTCTTGTCAAATGTAGAGTCAGTCTCATGTAAACTTCGAGGAAACGCCCTTTAATGGCCCTCTGCGTCCAATGCGCTAAGCTCCAGTACTGCAAATCAAAAGAGACCCATGGCCAAACTCGTCGATAAAGTAATCTAGAGATGAAACATGTTGGTGAACTTCCAATTATTGGTGCATTGTTTAAGGCTGTTAAAAGAAGACATGTTCGTAGCACGCAAGGTCGCACTTATCTTATAAAGCGTAGGCTTTCTCGTCGGTTTTTGTTGCACTCATATTACAGAATTGCAGCTGAACATGGAGTGGTAAAAGCTCAGATTTCTTGGGTCACATTGAATACTCCTGATGTCCAAAAAATCGTAGAGTATTTCCTCCCCCCACCCAGAAGTCGATGTTGATATTGGTCTGCCTGCTGGAAAAATTTGCATGCATTCAAGAACATTTCTGTTTTTGTACGAGCTTACAGACCTTTTTCAATGCATGTCTCTATACATATTACACGCAAAACATCAAAATATTACACTCTTTCGCAAGCATTTTCGGTGTTGTTCCGAAACTGAAATCTGTCAACCCATAAACAGTCCAGCACAGTTATCAAATTTGATAACCTGGACCAAAACAAACAAGTAGCCAATCAAACACCAAGTTTAAGTTCACATGACACGTTATCATAGCAACCATCTCCATTTCAATATGGCGGCTACTTGTGTGCGAAAACGTCTCAGCGCGGCTGAAAATTGAACATTTGATTCCGCTGTTTTGGACGGTTAAACACAAGTAAGGTTTCGAATTGGAATAGAAAGAGGGGTAGAAATCTTCCCTGGGTAAGAGAATAAGAGCCAGTCTTTATTCATAACAAATTGAAAAAGCTTAATCGCATTTCTATCGATGGAGAGCGTCGCGGCGAAAATAAACCTCGAGTGCTCGAATATGTTACGGACTTTTTTTCCAAGTGGAATTTTGTGAACGGAAGTCGTTCAAAAAAAAAAACAAAACAAAACAGAGAAACAGCAAATTGAACTCCATGAAAAGATATTTATTTTCTTAAACTCATTCACAGGCATTCTTGGAAGCATTGTTTATGTCCTCTTCCTGGGCGCTCTCTCCCTATGTAGTATAAACCACTGAACATCATTGGTACATCAGATCTCGATGCCCCCTCCACAAAGTGCTCAAATAGCAAATTCCTTGTTGTCCTTCAGGATTCCATCCATATTCACGAGGTTTCTATCAAGAGATGAACCGCCTAGGGAAACATGCTGGTCTTGGCTGTCTAGCAAATACCTACAAATTATACACAAAGAAAAATATCAAAAATGGACAAACTTGTAGTTTCCTCACAGCCAGCCAGCCACTTGTTTGGTCGGTCAGTCGGTCATTGGCAGTCACTTGATAAAATCATCAAATAACCCCAACAAGAAGAAATCATTGCATTAAATTTGTTAGGAGTACATTTGTGTTCAATAAATACATACATTCATTTTAGCAAGAGCATTGATTCTCAACGAAGGTCAGCCGAGTAAACCAAACAAACTAATTATTAATTTAATTTGCTGCCTTTAAATTGTATCGGTTAGAGAACTGGTCGAGAAGTACTGTCGATACATCTTGACATGGGACTTGTTTACAGTGGATGGCAACAGGCAGATGAAAAAAAGTTATATCTTGAGTTAAAAAGATGGCAGGCACAGTTCAGATCAAACAGAAAATAGAGAAACTTAATAAATTCGATGTTCACAAAATTATTAGTGTACACAAATAGCTGAAAAATCAAAAGAAAATACCCCCAAACTGGTGCATGAAAATACAACTTAAGGTTTGACATGAAATCTCATAAGCAGATTGCAAATTATAATTAGGACAAGGAAGGTTGCAACCATTTAACACACATATTTAAAACACACTCCTATAAGTACTTTCATTAAACATTTTAAATCCACCCAGAAGTTTTCTGTCTTTTGGCCATATCTATCAACCAGTCTAGTAGTTTGCAATGCTAAGATTTGGACCGCGAATGGTTATGGGGGCCTCCTGGCTTTGTGACACCTCCGTTAGCTTAGGCAACACTACTAAACTTATATATATCCGTCCGTATTCGCAAAAACATGCCAAAGGTTCACAACAGCACAGTACCAGTGGCCAGACGTGGTACGACCACCTACCTGGCTAGGCAATTGGCCCATCAAGCATGCACGTGGCATGTTTTGATGCTGACCAGCAAAGCAAAGATAATGCTCCACTTGCAGTGGAGACGCATTACATAATTACATGTTGTACAACATAGGTCAATTTGTTCTTTAAGTCAGAATGATTCCAACCTAGGTTAATTTGTATCAAAAGGGTCAGGTGAGTCTGAGTCCGATAACTTATTAGACTGACAAATATAACAAGGATTTCTTGTGTGGCCTAGTGGAGATGAAGGCAGACTATAAAGTCAGGTCTGGTGTTCAAATCTAGGTGAGTGCAAAATTTAAAAACAAATCGGAGAGGGGGTGGTTAAGGGTAGAGTTAGGGCTAAGGAGGCTGGTACATGTTTGAGATCCTGGCAGGATAGGGTAGGGTTAGAAACTTAGGGGGTGTACATGTTATTTTTTTTTATTAACTCCCGCCCAAAAAAAGTGAAAAGAAATTGAGCTGATATGAAAAATTTAACCATGGTTGAAACAAATTAATCTAGGTTGGAATCATTCTGACTTAAAAATCAAATTGACCCACAACATACACATAGATATAAATTGTTTTCCTTCTGTATCTATCCTGCAATAATGATGGTTCAGTCCACAATGTAAATTGCACAAACTGGACAAAACTAAAGGATATTAAACTTGACATCATGCATACAGGTATTTACCTCTTGACATAATAGTAAGGCATCATCAATATTTGAAGAACAATGTCTGGCCAGCTCTTCTTTCTTAGCAGGATCACTTCTTGCTTCATTCAGTTTGTTTGGCCATTTACTATGGTTAAACAAGGAAAAAAGGTTTAGTTAACAAATTGACCATCTTACATAATCATCCAAAGTCACCATGGCACCAAGCGTACATTTTATATATTTCCACCCATTATACAGCGGCGGTTAGCTCGAAAGCTTAACTCCTTTGACCACCGCACACTTCTAACAAAGCTATCAATTTCCTTTTTCCTCTTCTTCCCTATTATAATATTGTTACCCTACTATATATAATGTAAATAGATATTTTACATAAGTGTGAATGAACTGAATTGAATTGAATTAGTGCTTACATTTATTTCCAAGTACTCAATAGTAATCAGGGTATTCATTAAGCATTTTGCATATCAATAATTTTGTAAATAACGTAATGTATTTTAGTATTATTACTCAACTAAGCGATTACAGAGATGCATATACTCTTACTTGTTGAAAATAAATTCATATCTTGCAATAATCATCTCATACCAGGATATTATAATACTCTAGCGCTAATTTTCCAAATGTCTGTCCTACAATATCTTTTATTTCCCTTTGTTTTCTTTTGTGGTGCATTAAATAAAATGAATGGAAGTACAGATGCTTTGATAATCACCCTACCTGTAAAACAATATTAATTATTCTTCTCAGGCTTATTGCATGAGTAAGAAAATTATGTGCTAGATTTTGGACAAGTGAAGTAATGCAAAAGCAAAATATTGCAAAGTTACTTACACACTAGACGCGTGTGTACAGAGTCAACGCTTTCT
>JAHPZR010001328.1:0-15000 GCA_019787425.1 Platygyra sinensis
CTTTGGAGCCCTATCAAGTGGTTTCTTTGAGATTGCTTCTAGCGGTTTGTGATCAGTGTTCACAAGAACGTGGCGGCCATAAGCAAATTGGTGCCATTTTTCCAACGCAAACACAATGGCCAGCATTTCTTTCTCAATGGTTGCGTAGCGAGTTTCTGGATCCGTTAGCGCCCTGCTAGCGTAAGCAAGAGGTCTACCTTCCTGTAGGAGAACGGCTCCAAGGCCACGGCCACTGGCGTTGCACTGTATGACGAGTTCCTTGTCTGGGCTATAGTAAGCAAGGATTGGAGCTTGGGTGACAAGGTGTTTTACTTCACTGAAGGCCTTCTCCTCGCCATCATCCCAATGCCACTCGACACCTGTCTGGGTCAGTCTTCGAAGAGGCTCCATGACGTGGGAAAGTCTTGGAAGAAACTTGGCAAGGTAATTGACCGTGCCATTCAGTCTCTCAATGTCCTCCTTGGACTTTGGCGTTGGTAGCTTAAGAATTGCTTCCACTTTCTTTGGGTCAGGTTTCAAACCTTGTGCAGTAAGCAAGTGTCCCATAAAGTCCACTTCTTGCACCCTTAGGGCCAGTTTGTGCTTATTCAGCTTGATTGCCCGTTGGTGACACCGCTCCAATAGTGACGCAAGGTTTTGGTCGTGATCTAATGTAGCTTCATCAAGAGTATCACCAACCCCATAAACTAATATGTCATCAGCTATGCATGCCACGCCCAGATGTCCCTCTAAAGCTTGGTGAAGTCGTTTCTGGAATATCTCAGAACTGGCAGAAAGGCCAAAAGGTAGTCGTGTCCATCGGTATCGTCCAAATGGGGTCGAAAATGTGGTGAGCAAGCTGGATTCTTCATCCAAAGTGCAGTGCCAATATCCATGGCTGAGGTCAACTTTGCTGAAGACTTTGGCCTTGGCAAGGTCTGGAAGAATATCATCAAGGACTGGCAACTGATAGTGCTCCCGTTTCAAGGAGAGATTCAGATGACGTGGGTCGATACAGATACGTAAGCTACCATCCTTTTTTAGTTGCAATTGCCGTTTGGTTCACCCAGTCAGTGGGTTCGTCTACTGGGGCGAGAACTCCTGCTTTAACAAGTCTGTCAAGTTCCTGCTTTACAGAGTCCTTCAATTCAATCGGTAGTCGTTTTGGAGGACGAAGGATTGGCGCTGCATCAGGTTTTAGTGTTAGTCGCACAGATCCAGGTAAAGTGCCAACATCGCCATTGAAGATGTCTGGATAGCGCCTAAAAATATCTGATGAGGTCATTACTCCATTCACACTTTCAAACCTCTCATAGTTGACTGTAATGAGTTCCATTTTCTCAGCTGCCTTTCGACTCAAGAGAGGAGTGAGATCTTCTTCAACAACAACAAATTTTACCATGTACTTCAAAAGAGTCTTCGGGTTTTCAACAAGAAGTTTACAGGTGCCAAGTGCTTTCATTTTCACTTTGTTCCACATTTCCAGGGAAACATTGCAAGACTCAATGTGGGTTTCACCAATAAGGCTCTTGGGAATTATGCATACAGTGGCACCACAGTCTACTTGCAGTTTGATGGGTTTGGAATTAACATGCATCTCACAATAAATTGGCTTGTTATTCTTGGAGCAGACACCATTGACAAGGACATTAAGCGTCTTAACAAAGGCCACATCAGAATCAGAGTCAGAAAGTTCAGAGTCATGACTTACCAAATGTACCTTGTCCCTTTTCTCACACATTTCTGAGCCCTTCCAGTGATTCATCTTTCCACACAGATTGCATCTTTTACCCCATGCAGGGCATAATTCCTTCTTTAAAACGTGAGATTTGCAGCAGAATTTACACTTGAGGTTTCGTGACATTTGGTTGTTTAAATCGTCAGCACGGCCACCTTGTTTCCCTTTGGTCTTCAGAGAGTTATCTTCGTTTTTAACAGTGTGTACTTCTTCTAGTTTTCCACTGATGGCCTGCAGTTGAGTTGTAGCACTCTCGGAGGTGCAACAGATGTCAGTACACTTCTTTAAGTCAAGCTTGCACTCTTGTAGTAAACGCTTTCGTGCATCTTCATTCCGAATCCCAAGGACGATACGGTCGCAGAGGAGGGAGTCGCTCATGTTAGGGCAAGTGCAGAAGTTGCAAGATTCAGCCAAGTTTCGAAGGGCAGTGAGGTAGGCGTCAAAGCTTTCGCCAGCTTCCTGGTTCCTTTGATTAAACTTGAAGCGCTCATAAGTTTTGTTAACATCTCCCATGAAATATTCGTCAAATTTTGCGATGATGGTGTCCACCTTGTCAGGATGGTCACTCGTGCTGTATCGGAAAGCGTTGTAGATTTCTAAGACGTTTTGGCCGATTGTGCAAAGGAAGAGAGCTTTCTGATACGAGTCGTCCTGAGTTGATATCTTTGAAACGATAGCGAAATTAAGCAAAGCCTGTTTCCACAACTTCCACTTTTTGGCCGAACAGTCCGCTAGGTTGAGAGGAGGGGGTGGTTTTACCTGAGGTAATGGCGGACGATTCATCGTAGTTTGGCCCGAAGGTACAACTTGAGAAGCTTGTGAAGTAACAACCACTGGAGTTTCAGCAGATCCTTCGTCGCTCATCGCAAGAATAGTAACAAAAATAACAGCCACAACCGCTGCCACCATGTATCAATAAGCCAGAGACGCTTAACAGACAGAAGTAAAGGAAAAACCTTGTGATAAACAAGTCATCTTTCTTTTAATGGCGGGAACTACACTTCTCAAACTTCCGGGAATCTCTAAATAAGGGTTTTACAAATAAGGGCATGTCACGCAACATGTCACACTCACAGGAGCCTTTGATTCTTAACCAACATATCAAATTTCCCTAGTTATACTTGAAAAGTCAGAGACACCCAGGCCTGCCCCATATTAAAAAAAAATATGATCACTTTGCTGAACTTGGCAGGAAGTCTTACTTCATGTTGTAGTGTTGTCGTCAATCGGCCGGAAAAACAAAACACACACGTTCGATGCGGCAGATCATTTAATCATTGGTTTGAGATCAGTAGGAGATCAGCTTGGTTACAGAATCACACTAAAAGGAATCAAAAGTATGTCATAATTAGGGCAACAGTTACGGGATAAGTATGTTAAGTTAGAAAAGCGGAAAATCTCAACAACGACAGGATTAAACTCACCAAGCTGCTCCACTCAGACGAAATGCACATGGTCTGAGTAGAGGCCTGGCGCGTAATGTCACATGACAGACAAAATGTTCAGTTTTGCGGGAACATCCTCCCCCCCCCCCCCCCGTGTCCAACTGCATTCAAGGGTTGGACACCTCTTCAAGTAAGCACAGCTTCGTGACTGGATGAATATAAACACCAGCCTTCGTCTTGACCTCTGCAGAGTATACTCTTCCGTCATCACTATATGCAATGCGTGTAACTCGTGCCAAAGGCCAGCGCCCACGAGGAAGGTTATCACTCATCAGCAAGATGAGGTCTCCTTCAGCAATGTCACGTGATTCACAGTGCCACATGGGTCTGACAGTACGGGAAGGCAGGTATTCATGAAGCCATCGATCCCAAAAATGATGGGCCATCACTTGGGCATGCTTCCAGCGTTTTCTTCTACATAAGTCACTGCCACTCACAACATCTGGCGGGATATTCAAGTTGGGACGTCCCAGCAGAAAGTGGTTAGGTGTTAGGGCCTCCAAGTCGTTGCAATCACTGCTGACGTGAGTTAACGGTCTGCTGTTTATCAGCAACTCTGCTTCAGCCATAAACGTCAGGAGGGTCTCGTCTGTGACATGCTGGTTCCCAGTGACAGCTTTGAGCGCTGTCTTCGCAGACTTCACTAGTCGTTCCCAGACCCCACCGAAGTGGGGTGCAGCAGGCGGGTTGAAATGCCACTGTATACCATGCTGTGACAGTTCGTCAGTGATTTTCGCTTCATTCAATCGCTTGAGAGCCTCTTGAATTTCTCTCTCAGCACCGACAAAATTCGTTCCGTTATCGAACCAAAGATGTGCAGGTCTCCCTCTCCTAGACACCATTCTTTGCATAGCCATGATGTACGCATCCGTCTCAAGGGAGTGGGCAATTTCTATGTGTACAGCTCAGGTGGTCATACAAGTAAATAACACTCTGTACCGTTTCTCCGTTCTTCGTCCACATTTTACAACGATTGGGCCAAAGTAATCCACTCCAGTGTACGTGAAGGGGGGTAAGGAATATCCAAGACGCGGTGTGGGTAGATCTGCCATAATAGGTGGTCGGGGTTGCAATCTTCTCCCTCTACAAGTACGACACAAGAAAGACACTTTCCGAACTGCACAAACGCCTTTGAGGACCCAATAACACTGCCTCAGATTGTTCAACACTTGGGCATCACTGGCACACCGCGATTGCAGATGATAGTACAGGATAACAAGATGCAAGACATCGTGCTTTGCGTCGAGGATAACAGGGTGACGAGTTTCTTCTGAGAGGGGAGCCTTGCGCAATTGACCTCCCACGCGCAGCAACCCAGCTTTATCCATGAATGGGTTTAGGGACAACAGCTTACTTCTAGGAGGCAGCGGCAAGTTTTTCAACAAGGCTTCTCGGTCTTTGGGAAACGATTCCATCTGTGCACGCTTCACTGCCAATGTCTCCGCACGGGAAAGCTCATCGACGGACAGTGGTCCTGTAACACGCTTCTCCTCAGGGAGTCTTGAATTGACGATGAAACGTGTCCAGGATGAGAACTTCGTTGGATCAGGCTGGGATTTTGCTGGCTCGCTCAATAGGCCACACCAGCCAGTCTTCTCTAATTCTGCATCCTTGTCAGGAATTTGTCCGGTAAAATCTTCCCTGTGTCAATGTTCTTCACTTTCACACAGAAATGTAGGGCCAGCCACCCATCGACAGTCACTGGTCATCTCTGATGCTTGTAGGCCCCGTGTGCAGTCATCAGCTGGATTTAGGTGACCAGGAACAAACCTCCACTGTGCAGGCTGTGTAGAATCCTGGATTTCGGCTACTCTATTGGCTACAAATGTGTGGAATCGGCGACTTTCATTCAGAATGTACAGAAGTACAGTTTTGAGTCACTCCAAAAGACAGTTTTAGACGTGTGTAAAGTGAGCTCTTTCTTTATGATGTCAGCTAGTCTGACGGCCAACAGGGCTGCTTGGAGCTCAAAACGAGGAATACTTAGTTGTCTCAGAGGGGCAACACAGGTCTTAGCCATCACAAAACGCAACTTCAATTCTTCCATCCGGGAACACATAACGTGCTTAGCAGACAGCGCCAAATCCTTTCTCAGAAGCGTCTCCGAAAACATAGAGTTCCACCTTTGCGTCTCGTGGTGCATCGCTGCATAGGCATCTTGGCAACTCGAACGCCTTCAAAGATGACAAAGAGGCTAGCCAACTTTCCCAAACCATTCGGTCATCTTCGTCCAAAGTCTCGTCCCAACCCTTTTTCTTGCACCACAGGGTTTGAATCAGGCATTTGACAGGCAACAGGAAGGGCGCTAAATCTCCAAGTAGATCAAACACTGAAGATACTTCACTGAGAACGCCACGTTTTGACAGGGCTGACTGGCGCAAGGTGACAGCGAATCTAAATGAATCTGTTTCAGAGTTCCGCAGCAAACCCAAGGAATGTTCAATCGGCAGGTCTTCGAGGTCCAGATTAATCGACGGTGACGCCATCTCCTGGTTCATGATTTGTGATAGGACCTTGCGCAAAGAACTGCTCCATTTTGTCAGTCTGAACCCACCGCGGGCGAGCAGGGCTGTTAATTCTCACTGAAGTTTAGTGGTGGTAGCTTCATTATGCACTGACTTGAGGAGATCCTCCATGTAAAAGTTTCTTTTCATTGTCTCAATGGTTTCAGGTGAGAATGATGGATCATCACAGTTGTCATCGGCAGTTTTCCTCAACACGTAATTGGAAGTACAAGGGGAAGACGCTGCTCCAAATATCATCACAAGCATTTGGTAGACGTCAGGACTTCGCTTCATCTCCAGATTGCGCCACAGGAATCTCAGAGCTGGTTGGTCTTCCTCAATAATTGGCACTGGTGAAACATGGATTCAATATCTGCTAGAAGGGCTATTCTTTCTTCTCGAAATCGAAGTAGGACTCCACATAAGTTGTTCAGCAAGTCTGGTCCCACCAGAAGTTTATCATTTAGAGACACGTTGTTGTACTTTGCTTTGGCATCCATAACCATCCGTACTTTGCCAGGCTTGTTGGGGTTCAATACAGCATGATGTGGTAGAAACCACTGCTTCTTCGTTGGAATAACACTCTCATCGGGTGTCAATTTACGTCCCTTTCCCTTTGCCACATAGCCATCGATAATTTCTTTTTACTTCTCAACGAGGGCATTGTCATGTTTCAGTACTTTCTCAGTGGAACACAGGCGTCTCTCAGCCGGGGCTCTGTTATCTGGGAACTCAATGTCAGGGGTTTTCCACAGCAAGCCCACTTGGTATCTGTCACCAACATGCTTCACAGTCTGTTGGAGGGTCTGGAGGGCTCTCTTGTCCTCGAGGGATCTCGGTGCCGTTTGCGCGTACTTAGTGTCAAACGAATCAGTTCTCCACCAGTTCTGCAGCTGTCTGTGCAGGAGGTCGTCTTCCGAAGGAACTGTGTGTATGAGCATAACATGAAGACTCTTAGGAGTGACAAGGCTTTTAACAGAACCCGTTAACGTCCACCCAAAAGCGGTAAGTACAGCTGCAGGTTGACCCGGTGAACCTCTACGGACTTCACGTTGTAGGATAGCCTCCAACACGTTGGCGCCAAGCAGTATCATTACATCCATAGAGTCAACTTCAGGTATCTCTAGGTCCGCTACGTCGGGCCAGGTCTGCATCTCGGAACGAGTAATTCTTTTGACAGGTAGGTTCAGCTGAGGAATGGTCCAGGCTTCTGAGATTGGGTACAATGAACCATCATTACCGCTACTTGTCGCTTTCACAGCAAACGACACCTTTCTGGAAGGCTTAAACTCCTTTTTGGAGTTAATGGTGCCAAGGGTCAGTACATCTCTCGGGCCGTCAAGTCCCAGTTCCTCAGCAAAGCTCTCAAGTATGAGAGAGGCTTGGCTTCCAGAATCAAGAAGGGCATAGGTACGCACACTGTTCCCTTTAGGCGTTTTAAGAACGAGAGGAACTATCTCCAATAGGACCGTGGGGCTGATACATCCAACAACAGCTGCTCCCACAAACACTGGCGCAGCTCCATGTATCAAGGGATGGTGATGTTTTGGGCAGTTGTCCACTCCACAGCTCCTTCTCTCAGTGCATTGTCTAGCTTGATGCTCATTCGAACTTAGGCAACGGAAGCACAAACGATTCTCCTTAGCTCGTTGGGCCCGCTGGTCAACATTTAATCCTTTAAATTTAGGACAGTCCTCCACTCTGTGGGCATGAGAACAAACAGGACAGACAATTTGGGCTCTTTGGGGTTTCACGATTTGTGTTGACTGTTGTTGTAAGAGCTAAAATTTCAGTTCCGTTCAAGTCATTTTTTGGAGGGGGATCTCGGCCCTTTTGTCTCCTAAATGCTGGTCGCATCGTTACCCTTTTCGGCCCATTGTTCCTCAGCACTTGGTCTGATATCATCTACTTCGCACGAACTCGCTCCCGCAGCCACACGTCAAGATCTGCTAACGTCGTCTTTTTTGGTAGCGTTTCAACTCTCTTCTCTCCCCATCGAGTTTTCACTGTTTCAGGTAGTTTTTGGACTGCTCTTCTGAGATTGTCTGTAGCCGCAAGATCGTGTTCGTAACTCAAACTCTTGAGGGTGGATACAGCAATGTGTAAAGTGTTGTAGAAGGACCGTAACTGTGCGAAGTTATCTTCAGGGACCTCTGGATGGTCAAAGATGGTCTTCAAATATGCGCCGGCAACTGCTTCTTCATTTCCGAACTGTTCTTCTAACTCTTTCAGTGCTTCATGGTACAAGTGGCCGTGGGTAAGCATCCCACCAATGGCCTTTTTAGCATTTCCATCAAGAGTGCGCTGTAGATGTGTCATTCTTTGTGTATCTGTCAGTGGTTGATCGTGCACAAGACACTTAAAGGGGCTCAGTCACGGCATCTTGAGTTATTTTGAACATCGAAAAAAATAAACGTTAAATTGAAGGAGACCTAAAAATAACACTTTGTAAAGATAGAAAAACATCAAAGAGACGATAATAAACCACAAAGGAACAAGGATGGTTAAGGATGGAGAAAATTGACGCGGATTACAAACAATGAATTTGAAAAGTTGTGCTAAGCTTTTCAAACGTGACTGAGCCCCTTTAAACAGCGAAATGAATGTTGGCCACTCCAACGGATTACCGTCAAATCGTGGTAGTCCAAGTTTTGGAAGTGATCACGACATGACTGATTTCACCTCTTCTTTGTTTACATGGTCACCTTCACCACTACACAGCCGTTGCACCCATGACACATTCAATTTTTTTTTCTCTTCAACATTACTGTGCTCGGTAGTCTGAATTGTGTGACACATAGGAGAACGGGTATCTGCTTGGTAAGGCATTGACTGCACATTTGCACCTTCAAGCCCTCAATCATCTTTCTCTTTGCCTTCAAAGTCACGTAAGCGGTTTTCAAGACTTTCTGGGTCTAGTTGCTCCTCTTCCTCCTCCAAACGTGCTTGTAGCCGCAGCCGTTCAGCCTCATACTCAAGTTCTCTAATACGTCGCAATTCACTTAGTCTGCGTTCCCTTTTTGCTTGCTACAGTTTCAGTTCCTGGAGGCGTAGCTGTCTGCGCGTTTCACTTGACTTACAAGAGGATCCCGATCCACATGTACTGTTCGTATGACTAGAGAGTTTTGATGGAGATGAGCTTTTATTGCTTCGTTGACCCGAACGTTCTGATGAAGATTGCTTTTCAACTGTTTCCTCTTCCACTGTAATTTGTCTTGCTTTGAGAGGAACCCACTCTTCTTCAATACACCACTGCGGAGGTCTGATGTGTCTGCGAGGACATTCGCGAGGGATTGCATTACTTTTCTCGTCACGCTCACGAAATTCACTGCTGACCGACTTCACTCCAGCCGCTTCATCTTCCATGCGATTGGCCATTTCACAAACAAACACGTCATTCAACAAATCGATCACAGTTCAGTTCAAACCTCACACATACACACAGCATAACTATTAACACGGCAAATAATAGCTCAATAGTGTGAAGATGGGCAAAATAAACCTCACTCTGCCACCAGAAATGTTGTCCTCAATCGGCCGGAAAAACAAAACACACGTTCGATGCGACAGATCATTTAATCATTGGTTTGAGATCAGTAGCAGATCAGCTTGGTTACAGAATCACGCTAAAAGGAATCAAAAATACATCATAATTAGGGCGACAATTACGGGATAAGTATGTTAAGTTAGAAAAGCAGAAAATCTCAACAACGACAGGATTAAACTCACCAAGCTGCTCCACTCAGACGAAATGCACATGGTCTGAGTAGAGGCCTGGCGCGCAATGTCACGTGACGGACAAAATGTTCAGTTTTGCGGGAACATGTAGCGTATTCTCATTTCAGGTGACCATTGTTTTTTGTCGTTCAAGGTAATTTTTTTCAACGTGGAAAGGTTTGGTTTTGTGCAAATATTCTTATATAAACTTGCTTGCAAATCCTCTTTCTCTGAAATAAATAATGAGAATTATTAGTGTCTCAGAAATACTAGATTATAAAAAAATGTGTAAATTGATTGAGATTTTGTTGGTGCATCACAACCAGCATTTTCACAAACACAAACCATTTAGTGGAGATTAGTTAATCCCAAAAATTCCTATGAAATAATTGAAAAATATGAACAAACGTTTCTTACGAAATAAACTTTTTATCTGTTTGAGGAGCTCCAGTTGCCTCCCCACTGATTTGATTTCAAGTTCTTTCAGAGTTTCACGATCAAGGTCACCTAACACTTTTCCGTTGATATCTTTAGCTGCAATGCAAGATCAAATCATACACGATTCATTGTGATTAAATGTACAGTTTTGGTTTCCTTTAAGGTCGCAGAATGCCTTCAGGTCGGGAAATTTGTATTTTTTGGTGGAAGAATAATTTATCTCTAAATTCTAAAAAAAAATTGAAAAAGACTCTAAATATTGGGGGAGAAATGGTGGTTTTACGTTTTTGCCGAGGTAAAAGTTTACCTCTTGATTGACAGCCCTATGGCGCGAGTGAAAGTAACCGGGACAAGTTTGGCAGGAGTTACCTAAGTATGCTGATGTCAAGAATTGACTACTCATCAGTTGATCAGCCTTGTTGTTCTGACCACCAAGCATTAATTCTATTAAGTTATAGGTAAACACGTAGACCACTTAAAAAATATGGACCAGTTCAAACACCCAAAAACAGTGAGAAACGAATGAAAATACATCAATGAATGAAGAAGTAAATGTCCGTCACATGGGTGAAGCTATGGCTACCGAATAAGGCGGGCAAAAAATTTGAGGTAAGAGAAAAGAAAGGTTCTGTAAAAATTTGGGATGTTGACAGAGACTCCGTCAAATCCGATATCGACGAATTGTCTGACTCATTGAGACCCATTGAAAAGTTATCCATGCACAGTTGACCATGCACAGTTTCTCCGCTGCACTTTCTTTTCTCTGAGAATTGTTACTTTCGAAATATTTTTTTCTTTGAGAGCTATTTTTCTACGATCACTCCTGACTTTTTTAATCCTATTTTGAAAATGTTCTGTATCTTTTAATGCAATAGAATATGGCAAAACGCAGACATGTTTTTTAAGTTCTTTGGGCCTCGAAACTGATCGAGGAAAAACTAAATTGGCGGAAAAAAGACAAATTCCCTTTGACTTGTAGCTTTCGACAGGTGATTCAGGTGCTCGCATTTAGTGGTTATGAAAAATTCGACCATTCATTTTAATTCAAATTTCTTGGTATAGTTTGATAGCCAGCCCAGTAT
Organism: Platygyra sinensis; assembly: GCA_019787425.1. Classification (NCBI taxonomy): domain Eukaryota; kingdom Metazoa; phylum Cnidaria; class Anthozoa; order Scleractinia; family Merulinidae; genus Platygyra; species Platygyra sinensis. The sequence goes on from JAHPZR010001328.1 coordinate 10,904, forward strand.
TAGCTTTAATTTGATATAGGAGTTTATGTTTCTACAGCTTGAACTGCATGCGCTACATCTATTTGTTACCAGATGCTCAAACTTAATCTTACCAGCAAATAAAGGGGCTTCTTCTTTGTATCCTATTGACTCAAGCCATTTCTCAACAACTGTAGCTGTCCAGTCTTTTCCAAAAAAAAAACAGAAAAAACATCATGTGCAAAAACGAGATTTAAAAGGTAATACACGGAGTGAAATGGCTTCCTTATATAGTATAGTAGTTGACTGTAAAATAGAAACCTATAGATTCCAAGATGAGGACGAGATCTTTCAATACGAAAGTATTGCGCACATATGAAAGGCTAGGCATTAACACGGGAAAGTGTGATAGCCGCCATTATTCTTAGCACAGTGGCTACTGAAACGTTAGAAGTTTTGACTTAATTTGCTAATTCTTCAATGAAAATAAGTCAAGGTACTAATATTTCTAGTGAAAAAATTAAGATAAAGCTTTCCGGGGTATTTTTTTTTCTTAGTATACGCTTAAAAAGAAAGTCAAATCTCGACCTTGCAAAAAAATAGGTCCGCGGTGCGGACATGTGTGGCTTACGAGTTACCCTGGTCCCAGCAGTTTTTCTTGCCTCTTTGTGGCTCTGGTTCTGTCATCTCATGCAGAGAAAAATCAAGAAAAACCTCTGGGACCGAGGTACTTACGATACGATTTTTTTTACATATAATTGGAATCCTGTAGATTTCCCTCTATGTAGATTCGGTTACAAAAAATTGATTCACGTACACGATTAGTAGATGTTTGGATTTAAAAGAAAATTCTTGGGGAAGCCTGACAAATTGCAGGGGAGTGATCTGTGATGGACTAGCATCCCGTCCAGGGGGAGTAGAAATACTTCTAGCTGCTTCATGCTACAAAAACGGGGATAGCCTCAGGCTGCTATGAGCCAGTCGGCTCTAAGGCTTCACTTTTTAGATAATAGGAGGGCAGGAGAGATCTCTATTGTCAGAATCTATATCCTCGTTGGAGCAAATTTCACGATTTAGAATACTCCAAGTCAGAACAGGACCCAGTTGGTCAAAAAATGGAAAGAACGCTAGTTGTTCAAATGATAAATCACTATCTAATGGATAGGTGTTGGCAAAACAAACCAGGTTATCTAGTGGATGGGCACCCAGCGGTATCCTTTCTTGAGTAATGGTTAGTGATCGCACTTCTTTCATTTTAAGTGGTATCTTTTAGGGTTCTAATGAATCTCAAGCAACTTACATATTATTCTTCCTTAGGAAGTAAATTTATATCTTCTGACGAGTATTGCTTGTCTTTTCATATGGGTGTCCCGACTCTGCCGGGTTTCTAAATGTCTAACACAAAGTGAAGCAGTGAAGGGGTGATACAACTTAGATCAAAGTGGCTGTTAGCCACTAAACTTGGAAAATAAATTATGAAGGGGTGTTATGAGGCATTGCTCGTTAATGAAGTACTTGTGTTGTGAGTGCAGTCTAGGTTTCGAACAAGCCCATAAAACCTTTATCCATTCAGGGTTGTGTTGTCATTTGTGAAAATAGAAAAGAAAGATCAAGGTTAACAAACTGTTTGTTACTGAGGCCTGCTTACACGTTTTCATTACATGTATTTGTACATGTTTTCTCTGTGCTGCAGTCAAAAACCGCAAGATAACTTTTTTGTCAAAACTGAGGTTTAACACTTCCAAATACTAGTAATGCACAAGTTGATACATGCTGGATCGATCGTCACGCGAGAGGTCAAGAGTTCAAATCCCACTGTGCATGCTTTTCATGTTTTGGTTTCTTCTTCACTGCTTTCTCTTTTTCTGCCAAAAAAACCATTTACAGAAAGGTAGTGTTTGTGTCTGTTTCTTGGATTAAAAGAAAATCCTCTGGAGCGTTTTTAAAATCATTCTTTTATATGGATTGTTTTTAACCCGTGCGCGACATAGCGCGGCATGAAATAATTGAAATATTACTAATCCAAAAGAATGCTATATGTCAGCGTTTAAAAGGCATTACATTACTGAAAATAAATGTTTTACCTTCAATATTTTAAATAAACCTTTCTCCCTTCCTCAGCATGAAATGATATGATTTCGGAATTGTAAACTCTTCCAAGAAACTTGCATCAGTGCGGATAAAGTGACACAGTACATCAACAACGTTAGCAAACTTCAAAAATAGGAGAAACAACAAACAGTTGTTAAATTTTCTCCTTGAAATAAACACCTTGTTATCTTATTGTTTCGCAGCGCTAAGTACTTCACCGGAAATTAATTGTTGTTTTAATTAAAGGTAAGCTGTTATCAAGTTTATCGGATACCAAACCCTTGACCTATCGCGTGTGGGTATTGCTTATCGACCTAAAACTTGTATGTATAAACCATATGTTCTTACAGACTGCGAGCAGTCTCTTTCTTGTCCTAGCCCACTAGAAATTACTGAGTTCTTTTCCTGGTGCGCTAGAAATTACTGGAACATGCGATTGATCCCCATTCCCTCCTCGTTTCTTTCCCTAGTTTGCATAATATATTTTTAGTTCTGCACGCAGAGGATCTCAGGAACAAAAACCGACTACTTGTAGTCTAATGTTCTTATTATGAGTCAGCGCAAATATATGCGATACTGGATAAAGTGAAAACCAAAACATTAAAACCCGTACCGAAGATTCAACTAGTGTAAGAGCGTAAACGCTCTTGCACAATCTGCACTTATAACACAAGCTTGGTCTGTGTCTGTTGGCTTGTGCCAGGAGAACTAACTCGTGATACGATCACCAGAAAAAAATTACTCGAACCCAAGCTTACAACCAAGACTACTAGTTCGCCGCAGATACTAGACGACGTGACAGGTGCTCGACTCTCATAGACAAACAAATAAAGAAATAAATAAATCAGGTGATACCATAAAGTGGCTTTACATTTCATGTAAGCCACACAAAAACCGAACATGAACTAGTGGCATTAACGCGGGAAAATGAGATAGCCGCCGTCTTTCTACAATGAGAATGCCATAAACAAGCACAGTGGCTACTGAAATGTTAGAAATTTTGACTTCAATTTGCCAATTCTGCAATGAAAGTAATTCAAGGCACTATTATTTCCGGTGAAAAAAATTAAAATGAAGCTTTCCGGAGTAAACATTTTATTAGAATATGCTAAAAACAAACCAAAGTCATCTTTGTCCAAAAACCTTAAAGGTCTCTAAAAGGCTTGCAATTGTCACTGTGAGAATGCACTGGGTGTTTCGGCAATTTTTTGGGTATTTTAAACGCGAGAGGTATTTGGTCTGTTACAAGTAATATAAACAGATAAATTTTTTTTTTAAAAAAAAACACCCATTTATTGTGAAAGCACAAACAATACATACAATGTTTCAATTACTAACTTACATTATTACTTAATTGGTTAATTAAACGACCAAAGTACTAATAACAGACAATACATACCTTAATTGATTACACAGTGTTTCTTTTAACATTAAATACCACCAATGCGCAGATATTATACAAAAAAAGATACTATACAAAAAAGAATACATTGCGTACAAACGTCTACCTATTCTTACATTGTGGCTAATCACATTACAGTCAATTCCTAAACCATAACAAAATATGATTCCTACAAGAAAAATATTATATATTAAGCAACAGATTACCATTAATTGCCCATTTTCGTTTAAATTTATCTAAGGTATTATTCTTAACATTAATGTATTTTTCAATTTCAAACTTAGTTTTAACCTTATGCTTTAGGCCAATTATTTCTGGTTGCATGTTTGTCCTTCTGCAGTCCCATAGGTATAATTTAGCTATCAGTAACAAGTAATTTAGCAAGGGGCGGTTTGAATCTATAATACCTATTATGACATCTTTTAGAGTAAGAGAGACAAGTTCTTTTGAAATAAAATAAAAATAATGTTGAAACTCTTTCCAAAAAGACTGCGAGTGTATACAGTCGAAAAAGAGGTGGCTGAGGGTTTCGGGATGTGACTTACAAAAGGAGCAAGTGTTGTCTGTGGCAAATCCAATCTTGTATAGTTTGGTATTAGTATATAATATAGAATTTAAAACCTTGTACTGAAAGGCTTTAATATAT
>JAHPZR010001328.1:20000-32500 GCA_019787425.1 Platygyra sinensis
TCTCCTGGTATAAGCTTCTAATTTGATATTGCGACGCTTCAGATTTTCGACCTCCTCCTTCAAACAGATAAATATGACTGAGTCTCCTAATAAGGACCAATACAAGAAGATGCAAGTAGTACGCTTATTTCTTTCTCAAAATTTTCCCACCGAACTAATGGCAAAACTTAAATGCCAGTTCACTGCGCAAAGCAAGTTGCCACTTCCCAGAAAGTAATCCAAAAGGCATAGTCAATGGAGGGAGACTATGCAAAAGGTACACAGGCAAAAACATATCTAACAGCCCACCTTCTACAGCTCTTTCATTAAACTCAAACTCGTCGTCCACAACCTTTTCCGCCATCCTGAGCTCCGTCATGGAAAAATGAAATTGGCACCAAACTATTATGATACGAAGGCTAAGCAGATAGAAAACCCACTGAAATACAAGGCCTTCGGAATCCAGCACGTCGAGTCTCGTCCTCCAGTCTTCTTGTGAGAAGTTGGTATGTTCACCGCCATGCGTGTCCTTTTGGGTATTGTGATATTCCACAACCTCGCATGTTTGAACTCCTTCACACGCTTCAAAGGAGACCAAGTGGCAAGTAGGAGTAACTTAAGCTTACTTTTGTATTTACTTAATTCCTTTATTATTTCGTTGATTAAAGTGGATTAACATAGATCTACAAAATATATTTCATGGCTCTTTAGATCTTTATTTAGTGGATAGATGAAAATGGTGAATAAAAAAAAATGGAATTTGATCCTAGACAGATTTCCTCCTGAACTGAAGTTGTATTCGTGAGATCTTGAAAGATAATATTGTACTATACATCTTGAGTTGCTTTAGCGAAGCACTCAAAACATTTGTGACACCTTTCTACGCAGGCTCCATTGACTGATTGCATTTTTAAACCGTTCCGGGGAGGTTGAGGACCTATGGAAAATTTTACAGGGGAGGGGGTATTGTACTCTGGAAATTCCACGGGAGGGGGTGTGTCTGGCAGTTGGAAATTCCAAGGGGGAGGGGCAAAAATGTTGATTTTCCAGGAGCATTTTACCTCAAAATAGATTTTCCAGGGGTATTTTGACAGAAACACTGGAAATTCCTGGGCAGGGGGTCTTTTATGAGGCTGGAAATTCCAGGGGAGGGGGATCTTTTTAAGGGAGGTCCTCAACCCCCTGGTGCGGTTTAAAATTGCAATCAGCCATTAGTACTCCCAAACACAAAAATTTGAGCTACATTTTTTTACAAATTTTATCTGGGTACCATTACTACCCGAAACACAAAAACAAATTAAGGGATCAAGGTAATGGAGTTTCCTTAAATTTGCTATCTGTGTGTCATAGTATCATAGTAGCCTGCAAAGAGCAGCCATGTGTATCATAGATAGCCTGCGAAGAGCAGCCACTACCTCTTTCAGTGGCTGACCAAAAATTGACCCCCACATTTTCATCCTGAAAAATTACATAGTGATGACGTTCAAAAATCAGATGGGCTCGCTGATTGGATCTTCAGATACAAAATATACATTTAATATGCAAAAGCATCCTGATGATGTTGCTACAATCAAACTGGCGGGCAGCAAAGGTAAAGTGACAGTTGATGAACCAATCAGCAAGTTCTCTGGTTTCTGGATGAAACACATCATCACTATGGAATTTAGCAGCTCGAAACACAGATGTTTTCTCTTTGGGGATGATGCCCCAAATGAGGAAGTGGCTGCTTTCACAGGCTATCCCAGGGATAAGCCCCCAAAAATTAAGCACTAAAATTCCTCATGCCTGTAACCGCACTCCCACCCCCACACAAAAGGATTAAGAATTGATCCTCCCCACAGAAGTGAGAGTTTTCTTTATGCTTGGTGACGATGCTCCTTGATGCATGTACACATTTGGAACATTTCCACTGGCCCATCTTTTTGAAAACCCTGTCTGGGATGTTTTCACATGATCTATGAAACCATTCTTTGCACTTGTCACAGCATGCCATCTGCGTTGCTCTCCTTTTCCCATCCTGCTTGTCCCAAGGCATTCAGCAGGAGCAAAAAAGTTCTGTTATCACCCTCTTTCCCTTGCATCTTTTTAATCTGGTTTGGTCAGGGCTTGAGGGAATGGAGACAGGTGACCATTCTTGATGCACCAAAAGAGATCTGTACGGAGTTGATTGTTGTTATAACTAGCTGTTGAGGGGTCTTGTCCATTGAGTAGGGATGCTACAAAAGCTATAGCAAACACCCCACAGTCAGTGCCATTGTTTTGTTGCTAGACAGGCTTGATGTTAAGAATAATTTCTGGGTCCTCCTCATGTAAGATGGTGGCTATCTGTTTAACTGTATAAGTAGTCAATGTTCCATAATTGAGGCTGTCATAGACATTCACTACTCCTTTTCTGCATCCAATATTTGATACAGCAACCCAGTGGCATTGTCCAGAATGAATAATCTGGGCAAATTCCCCACCACTTACAGAGTATTGGAAAGTTTTACTAAGCAAGGTATAGTCCTTCGCATAACGGGAATTGATTATGCAGCATGTTTTGAGATACATTGATAGAGACATCAGTGAGCATTTCTCCATTTGCAATCATGCTCTCCTCTTGTGGATCCATTTTTCCTTTTTTGTGTTTTATTATTTGTCCAGTTCCTTGTGTAACCTTAAGTATTTCTATATCATTTTCTTTTCCTGTTGTTCCATCATTCGTTTCTTTTTCCTCCTTTTCATTCCCAACATCCACCTCCCATCTTCACACGGATCATTTTCAGAATCTACTGTTACATCATCACTCTCCTCACCCTTGTCTTCACCACCATCAGAGTTAGATTTTACTGGTACATCTATGTCAACATCATTATCACCAGGAGTTGCTGAAGGTAGTTTTGGCCAAAAGAGTTGTGATGGTACTTCATTGATGCCAGCCTTGATACCAGTTAAATGCTTCTTTTCATTTGCAGCTTGCCCATGCCTACCTGAGAACTTTCCTCTCTTTGGTTGTCGAGGTAAATTATAAAACTGGGTTTCGCTGCTTAATTTTCTTTTCAGGCATGGGGCAGTATCACGTTGTTCAAGTTTAATGCCATTTTCATTTTTGATGTGAGACCTTAGGCTAGTTAGTGCTTGAGAGAGTGTTTCTTTTAGATCAGCAAGTGCCTCCTGGCTATGTACAAGAAAAGTATCAGAATTCAGTTGTGCTAGTAATTCTCGGCAATTGGCAGCTGTGCTCATGTGGTATTTCTTTTTAAGTGGAAGAGGGAGCATTGGGCTGTCGTTGTCTTCATTTGTGTTAGTGGCATCGTGAGATGAGTCAACTTTTACTTGTGCTGCACAGCTTGAGTCTTCGATAGATGTAACTCTACCTGGTAGTATGGCATCGTCTTGCGGATCATACTGGAGATGGTTCAGAAGTTCCTCATCTAATGAGAAGTATGGTGAATCACGGTATAGAGGTGACAGTTTCTCCCACTGCCAGTCTGGGTAGTGTGCAAAGATGGCTATGAAATGCTTACATGGAAGCCACCACTTCTGCCAGTCCAGGCATTCACATTTGCATATGGTATTGGCATCTCCAAAGCTTAAACAGTAGACAGTTCCATCCAGTCTTTGGCTCTTTATTTTAAAGATGCCACATATGTCATCAACACATTGAATGTGGTACCTCTGGATATCGTCAGCTGCAAACATTCTATCAATGCAGTGTGACACTAACACCCTTGGTCTGTTTACCAAGTAATGTGGGATGTCTGTGTTGTACTTTCTGTATCTTTGGCAGAATTTTACATTCATCTCAACATACCTTAAAATTAAAGAAAACAATATCTCTTGGTGAGGTGTGCATTAGTACCAGGTGCTTTGTGTTTATTCCTGTCTGAAATAACCTATGCCAGTTTTTCATGACACCAAATGTGTAAAAGATTTTGTGTTGATAGGGTATATTCTATTATATTGTTCTACAACTATAGCTTTTACGTGAAAAAAGAACTAGCTGTCTCCAGGCTATTTATAATTGCAATTTTCCCACCGGTTTAGGTCTGGTGTTTTACCTGTTATAACTGTCAGGAAGAAATTCTTCTATTAAAATGGTTATCATGCCACTCAAGCTGTTGTTCTTGTGGTGCTGCAGGTAGCTGTACTTGAAAACCTGGTTTTGTCTTTCAAGGCCATTGTTTGTATTTACTCCAACTATGAAGCTATCACAGCGGAAGGCCCATACCCATTTCCGTAAATGACACAAATGTAATCATTGTATTAAATGTTGAAAGAATGATATACAGTTCTGTGGTGTATTTCTTCACAGTTCTGTGGTGTATTTCTTCACAGGCCTTTTACATTTGCACCTGCTAAGGCACAGTCATCTTGCACACAAAAAGCTACTGACAAGAAAGCCTTGTCAAGATCTCTTCTGCAGCAGACCCGTAGGAGGGGGGGGGGGGGGGGGCGGCCACCTCCCTAACCGTATCCACCCACACAGACACACACCTAATTTTTTGGCTCTGCTATGGACCTGTGCATGAATGATTTTTAGAGGAAGACCGCAGAGTCTCTGACATCAAACTTCAAGCTTAGAGTAAAATGGAGTTAACTGGCATTTTGCTCATGAGTTTTTAGATTTGGTTCAGGGTAATTGTACAAGTGCAAAATTCATCTGACTATGATTACAGCACAGGATAACCTTATGGTGGTTCATCCAGGTCTTCAGAAACCAGGACTGCAGTTTTGGATTCTTGATCCACGCATCACTCCCCTTCAAATCTTTGATAGCATCATTGAATTTTTGAAGAGTGGTCGCATGGGCAACTTTTCTGAGGCGGCAAAGTACTTCGTCCTTAGGCTGTGTACCATCGCGGGTGCATTAATAGAGAGAACAAAAGGCCCATGTGGCTTGAACAGGTTTATTTCGATGCAAAACTGTCAAAACTGAAAATGACATGATGCCGTGAGTGGCACAGAACAAAAAGGGAAACAAAATACTATATATAAAACGACAAAACTTACGCCTTTCCGGGCTAAAGGTGCACCGCGTGGTCGAACCAACTGAAAAAACTCACTGTCGCGCATGCTCGAAAGCAATGACGTAAAATCGAATGCTAACTAAAACGTGACAGACTAAAATATGAGATAAGGCACACGGGTGCCGTTACAGGCTGCTTATGCCATTTGCAGACTTCACTACCCATTGCTCCCAGGCTTGCTCTCCATGGAAGTCGCATAAATATAAAATGGTATATGCAAAATAATTTTTTAATGGGTTAATTGGTAAAAGATGTAAAAGAGATGCTCTCTAAAGGAGTTCTGATCTGTACTGCTATAATGTCCCATGCAATGAAACATTACCTGGGAAAACTTCCTCAACAGCATTGATTTCCTGTTCTGATAGGTCTGTCATGAAGAACTTAGGATTCCAAGATGGATTCCAGTCCTTTAGTATGTTGAGTGCCTCAACAATTGGATCCGCTGTTTTGTGTTGCACTATAAATGATGCAACCACCTGATAATCAACATTTGTCTTTACTGCTAAGAAAAAAAAGGTAGTGAGTATCTGGTGGTTCGGTAAGTTGCATCCAACAAGCAGATGTTGCCATGTTTCCTAAGTAGCTTTTGTTGACAATCTGTTTGGTGAACAAAGAGGAGGGGCTGTTCAGATGTGGTACTGGTTACTTTAACATTGTCACCATACTCTGCATCAACCTTGTCAGAATCACTGCTTGTATCTTTTTCAGGTGCAGCAATGTCGCTTTCTTGGTACTTTCCTGCATATGGCCGGTAGTGAAACTTATCCTAAGGTAAGAGAATAGTTCCAAATTCAATGGTTTATTCAAAGGATAGGTGAATTCATGAATGCCCAAAATTGTGTTGGAAAGTGGGGAGACAAAATAAAGATTGTTGAAAAAGCCATTGCATGGTTGTGATACATTCTCTTATTAGTCCCCTCAAGAAATTGTGCTCCAATGTTCCTAGTGTGCACTCACTTGCACATTACCCTGTATGCTATACCTTTGGATATTGCCATTGCCATTCTTCCACTTTTGAAGTCAAGTTCTTCTGGTCACATTTGGAGAATCTATTTGCAACAATTGCTCTGTCAATATGGTCCTTCCTGCTGGGCCAGAAGCGGCGATTATATGTAGGAGGTAATTCCTGTCCACAGAAGAGGTCATTGGTGAGGTATTCTCTAAGGTGGCGTCTCATTTCATTGACATTGATAATTCCTTTGCCAACAAGGTAATGGATCTTTTCTGCAATCCTAGGATCCACTAGTTGTTGTATGCCACTTGCCTGAAATTTTAAAAATGAAGTCAAGCTCTTTTGTCTATAATAATTTGTCACTTGGTGACATTTCCATGGCAACCAAAGATGTCAATTGTCATTTAATTAAGAAATCGTGTTTCAAAAAAAATTCCACAAAATATCCATACCCCCCACACACACATACACACAAGAGGTTTAGATTTGACCACCACCACCACCCCCACCACCCCCATCACCCCACATACACACGCACCACCACCACCACCACCACCCCCACCCCCCTCTGAAATTCCAGTCAAAAATGCAGTAATTGTATGAGAAATTAAGAGCTTCTGACTGCTCTCACTATAACTCTGCTCTTTTTCACTAAACTCCTCTCCTCATAATGTCTTCTATCTGACCTCTTGTTCCAAAATCATAACACTTTCACTTTCAAAATGGAAATAAACATTGCATACCTCCCCAAAGATGTGGTTTCTATGGCTGTTTTTAGCTGGGAAGAGGATGTCAATTCTCCGTTCACATTTAATAGAAGTCTTTGATGTCTTTCCTTAATTTTTGGGAAGCAGTTTTCCTTTTCCTTTCTGTGTCTTCAGGGATCTAAAGGTGATGAACAAGGAAACTTGTTACTCTTGTCCAGGAATTTACAAGGTCACTCAGTTATTTTATTCAAGTTTAGCATTCAATACCTGATACAAAGCAGGATATGGTGACACAATCAGATGAAATAAGGTATAATCAGTTACCTGGTATTCTGGGAGCAACATGACTTCTCGCATAGATATCTGTGAAGGGTAATCCATTTTTTTGGTGTTCTGGAATGTTTTATTTTTGTTCCTTCCATAGCCATGGTCAGATTCAGTCTGTAAATAGAAAATATAATTGCATCTAACTGATCTAATTTTGCAAAAATACATGTGCTATCCATATACTGAACATCACATTAAAATTTTTTTATGAGTTTTCTGAACCCCTCAAAAAATATTTTATAGCACCCCCCACCCCCTACTAGAGTCAATATCAGTTGAGAATTATGTGCCTTTGCCCACCAACTGCTAACAAACAAAGCTGATTTACCCTCTTTTCCTGATATTTCCTCTTGGCTCCAAGGTTCTTATCCTTTCCATGCTGACATTCTAGCAACTTCTCACCAAGAACAAAATATGGCACACCTGAAAACTTGATATGTTGGTCTTTCCATAAAACCTTGTGAGGTCTGTCGAAGGGGTCTATATGATATTGCAAAGAGGATCACAGTTAGTATATTATGCACTACTGAAGGGGGGAGCTGGGATACATCCAATAAGGGGATGGTACACCTGAACAGCATGTTTTTATTGGTTAAAATCAGGAATTTTGATTTTTTTATGAGTTTTCTGAACCAAAATGATATGCAGGAGAAGATGTGGTATTTTTAGGAGTTCTTTGAATTTATTTTTCACCATGAAGACCCCTCCCTCCCCTGTGGATTTCCAGCTCCCTCAAATGGGGGTGCGTGGGTATAAAATGGCATGGCCCATTTCCAGCCCATGTACGTCTTAAACTTATAACCCTGTACTGGCAAATCCCTAAAATTCGAAGCAAATTATGATAACATTATACAGGTGTATGTAATTACCTACCGGTTCGTCCAAAACCTTTGTCGTTGCGAACGCTACAATATCTCGTAGTTGTCGCAGTTTCGAAGGCCTCGATCTTTTCTTTGGCTTCTTCGAGAGAGTAAACTGTTATCCACTCTTCGTTCGCCATTGCTTCGTTTGAAAAGCCCGCGAAAAAGTAACTAATCTATTCCATAAAAGGACTGAAGTCCTGTGCCATACTTTACTTCCGGTACTTCACTCAAAAGGACAACAAGAAACGCTGGAAAATTACAACTTTATTTCTCATATATATATATATATAAGAAGATATAACGAAGAGACAAAATTCCCTGTTACTCCGAGTTTCGTGCTCACGCACTCATCAGACAGTATTTAATGGAGAATAAACCTATCAAGTTATATATATACACACGCGTCTATTGTTTATAAAAAGCAGGGCAGTGCGGTTCTAATCACAATTAGGTGTGAGAAAAAGCTAATAGGGTATTGTTGAGTCAATTGTTCCGAAGGTAAAACTTGTTTTCGAGGTCGTGCAGGTTGCTTGCTTGCGACCTATGCTTAACAGAGAAACTAATGATCATTACTGCAAACCCCGACAGAATCCTAAATAAGAGATCAGAACTGATTTCTAAGTGCCTATAATTTTGACCTTCAAAGGGGGTTCATTCGGACCCCCCCCCCCCTCTCCTTCCTACGCGCCTACATGTTCCACGTGCCCTGGTAAACCAACCTCCATCACCCACTTCTTCGCAAACATCAACACTTCTTTCCACTCCTTGTCGTGGCAGCGATTATAACACTCCAGGACAAACGTTTTTTCGTGATCTCCAATTGGATCACGTCTTCCGTGCGTGCCTTTCAGATCCGATACGCTGCGTTTTGAAGCATTGTACTGGCGATGCGGTTAAATGTTTAGGCCGGCTTTGTCCAGCCACATTTATTTTTTTGCTTTTCGAGACACCAATCGTGACACTTGGTCTCCTTGCGCCCTGAAACACGTGATGTGGCAACGCGTGTTTCTGGGCGCAAGTGAGTTCAAAGTACGGAACTTGATCTAGTGAACAGGTCATTTTGCAATTTATGTGCGTTGGCTCTCTTGCTGGCGTTACATATCTTCGCTACACAGTGCTGACGAGCTCCAATAAGAGCGAAACAACTGTCCACTGTTGCGATCCTGCTTCATCGGTTCTTGTTATATTGATGCCTAGAAACGTTTTTCACATAGTATCAGCCTTGCAGTCTATTGTCTTTATACTATCTTTGGCGTACGCCAAGGAAAATAAACATTTTAATATATAGATTTAGGCCAGCCTAAAACCGTAGCTCCTAGGCCAGCTTGTTCAGAGCCCAATTAAGCTAACCCAAGAAAAGGTAGAATTTTGATTAGAGTTTTAACTTTGCGGTGAGGTTCAATCGTGTTTCTCTCAAAACTCAACTCCATGACCCTACCCCTTCCCCATGACACTAATTGGACAAACTTGATACTTCTCCAATGTAGTTTTGGTTGGCGTCGAACCCTCCTTCAAACGAATCTTGCTCCTGTGCGATACCAGTGCCAGGTCTGTCAGTACTGTATTATGTTTAAAAATGTAATAAAGTTGTCTTGTCTTGTCTTGTCTTGGGAAAAACATTTGTATAGGAGAAAACGTTATAATTTGGTTAACTTTTAAACCTAGCTTAGCATTAACCAGCTTCCAAACAATCCTGCCCTGTTTTCAACGAATTAACTTGAAATGAGCTCGCGATCCAATCTAATACCAGCACTTGGTCAGCGGTCAACTTCAAAAGACCACGCGGCCTTGATAAGCTCTAAACCTGAGCCAGCGATATGGTCATGTGATATGATATTGATGTGACACCTGTCAATTAAAACATAATATGGATGTCTAATATCAAAGACTTATAGCTTATTTCACGGTTAGTGAGCGCCCACGATTTTTATTCACAAGTTGGGTAAAACAAACGAATGAGCGCAGCGAGTGAGTTTGTTTTACACAACGAGTGAATTAAAATCGTGCACGCTCACCAACCGTGTAATACTTATTTATTATATACATACTGAGATTCATAAGGGAACAGAACTCAAAGATAAACATATCTTTATTTTCTTTCAAAGGAAAACAACGCGCAGTGAAGCCGCCTTATAGTTTGAGAGTTGCCGTTAAAAGGCAGAACTAGTTAGAATAAAACAAGACATCCTGTAAGTATGTCGAAATAGTTCTACAGAAGTTCAAAACTTGAAATGCATACCGTTTTAGATCCCCTTGCTTCGACTGAAACGCTTCCGAGTTCGCTCGAACTGGACGTCTTTCATAATAAAAAGTCCATAGTTTTTCTTCTTTAAATGGCGTTCAAAACTAGCGAAGAATGCCCTTGAGGAATTAGGCTTGTATTTCTCGTTGTCTTCTTTTTGGCGAATTCGCTGAGAAACTTGTTGAGCTCTAGAGAAGTCAATTCCTCCATTTGTCTCGTCTCGCCTTTCAAAACAAGAATTTCAAGGAACAGGGCAACATCGTGTTTGGGCTCCTTCTTAGCGTTTTCATTTTCCTGTTCGTCTATGAACTCTTCTACTGATAAATCTAGGCCCTGAAGACGGTTAGCTTGATTTGAAGCCATCTTTCTAAAGAAAAATGCCCGTAAGCCTTTAGAAATGTCAGTCAAGAGGAGCGGCGAGCAAGCGATACGGCTTTGTTCACGTCGTTTTCACTAGTGAAAAAAAGTCGTATGACCAATCAGCTGCGGCTTTTCTAGTGCGAAGAGACCATTTTTACCTCGATGCTTTTTGGCGCGTAAATCTCCGTATGGATATAATAAATGTTGTGATCCAAGACTGCATGACTTGGTATCAGCTGGATTGCCGCCATGTTGTGCGACATCGTCGTCGTCGTTGGGCGCGCGCGCCCGCGATCCATGCCGCTAGCCATTTTTACCATGAGAAAAGAGTTGCATGGGTTTCTATTTCTGTGCGTGAATGTGATGCTCTTCCTATAGTTATGGGGCTCCGCTTGGCGGTCCTTCAGGCCACCGGAGCTCCGCTAAAAATAGGTTTGGAGTACAATTTAAGAAAAATAAAACTTGGGGTACGAGGCTTCAAGATTTCATTTCTAAAACTTTGTCATAGACCTCACAATCAGCTCACATTACCTGCATCAGAGGGATTTTCTGTCTTACCTCCTTCATCCTGATTCCACGGACGCCATAAATTGGACACTTCGAACTTTTCTCGCGTAACACTCAGCGTTGTGTTACACCATGTGGCTGGCTTTCTGACACCTTTGGTGGAGAAACACTCGCGCCGGTACTTGCACGTCGGCATGCAAGCATCGGAATAAAACAATATCAGGTCATTTAAGGCTTGTTATTTCTAATAAATGCTGACAATAGCAAAGCGCGCGAGTGACGTCATAATACAGCCAAACCCAGACAAACAAAACGGAAAGGTGGAAGACCTGACGCTTTTTCAAGGGTGTAAGAAAGTGTTTCTAAATCAATTTTTCAAACGATAATTTGGCGCTCATTTTCCTCCTGGTTATCTCAAAACACGTTTATCTAGAGGGGAGAGGAACGGTCAGTTAAATTTCTGTTCTCCCTATTTTTTCCCTATTTTTTCCCTATTTTTCTCCCCTCTCCCTAATTTTTTGAACCATTTCTCCCTCCTCCCTGATTTTTCACCTTTCTCAATGATAAGTCTTTTAAAAGGCTTATTTTATTTGCTACTTCACCGCAGTGAATTCGAATAAAGAAGGAAAACACACGAAACCTTGTTATTGTATTAAAAAATATCATAGCCACAAAAATGACAATAACAGTAACATTTAAGTTGCTTCTGCAATAACAACAAAGCAGATACGCTTACACCGCTGCATATTCTTCAGTGAATAAATTTAAAAGGACCCGACAAAATTAGTATAACAAGTTTTAGCTTAATGTTATCTTTGTGAAGATAGAAATTAACGTTCTCTTGTTATTGCAGTCTAAGATTTAGTAACTTTTGCGACTCCACCTCCTGTTTCAGTCTGTTGTCGTTGGCTTTCATGCAGTTTCTAACGTGAACTCTTCCCACGTCTTTGATGCATTCCTGTTATTTATAGTAATTTATAGTATTTATAGTATTAAAACTGTTCCGCAAGAACACTTGCTTTTTCGCCCATCTAGGGCTTCACAAACTTCGTATTCGCTAGCAACGCTTTCTTCCCATTGGCGCAATCTTTCTTCTTGCTGTTTATTCCTTGTAATTGGAGTGCCTGCCATTAATTTTGCTCACAACAACGTATCTCCCTGAAGTTCGGTGGCCTTTCTCCTTGGTTTACCACCATATAACCCTGTCAAATGTGAAGTACTGATTAAAAATACTTGCGCTGAATCCTGGACATAAGTGCCTATATGATACAAAAACAATTTCTTAATTGGAACTTAAGGACGTTCGCGCTAATTGTTTCTGCGCAAATTCACATGCCACGTCATGCACGTGTATGCATAATCAAATGATAGGGCAGATGGCCATTGCTAGAGCTTTACCTGGATTTAACGATCTTGGATGTTTGGTGACCCCAATTTTTCTTTGGATAGATCATTTCCTCTACTGATTTTCTACGTTTAGGGAAAAAATGAAGAAAACCTATAGACTAGAAAATTGAATTTTTGGCAAAATGCACCATCGAATTCCGTTCTTAA
>JAHPZR010001328.1:37500-40000 GCA_019787425.1 Platygyra sinensis
TTTACAGGCTTGCATAGAGTTGCAACCCTACCCTTGCTGTTGAGTACGAGATAGAAATAAGTGATTCACGGCATGTTAATATAACAGGTGAGCCGGATCTTATATTTACGTTACATTTTGTGTATTGTACTAGACAAAGCAAATCATGATGGCGGTTTTGATGTTTAGGTTAAACTAATGAAGTTGCCTCCAAATCCTTATTGTTTCTGGCATTGTCCCATTAAACGCGCCCACCTGTGTCGGGTTATAGCACGCACAGTAAAGGTTACTTAACCATCAACGTGAAGTAGATATAAAGTCGTTCATTTCTTGACTTGAATTACGAAACACCACTCCCCAAAAGGAAAGGATTTCACGTTGTGAGAAGAATATTAATTACTATTTATTTATTTATTTTTCTCGGTATAATGCTGTTCTTGATGTGGTAACTTGGCACAATTTCTAATCCATGTACCAGTCAGCGGGCAAGTTTCAAGTTAGTATTAATATATGCTTCAGAACCTAGAAGCCTTACATGCTACAGAGGGTTACCTTATCGCGGAAGATCGTCTTCATAGGTACAAAAGCCGCAACAGAAACCTCTATTGCAGTAAGTCATGTTTGTAGGTAGGACTTCGTAATACCCGCAGCTAGGATATACGATTTCATTAATTCGGATATCCAGTCCTAAGCAGGCTGGACGAAATAATTTATTTCTAAAACCCGTTCCTCGTCTCGAAAATATTGTACACACTTAAAGCCCAACCACAAATGAATTTTTTTTTCAGTTAAACCAGCAAATATTTACGCCTTTGTAAATAAACGATAAATCTTTCAACATCTGGAGAAAAAGGGATCGCAAGCAGTAGGCCACGTTCGATATATCAATATTCAAGCATGGCTCCGAGGCTTTCGGGTCAAAATTGCAAAGTTTTCAAGTTTCTTTTGTTCCTCAATTCCCAAGAGAGACTTAGATACAAAGAAAACAACAGGAAATATGGATGTTTGACCCGAAAGCCTCGAAGCCATGTTAGAATATTGATATATCAAACGTGGCCTATTGTAAGTCCTATAATCCCGCTTTTAAGGGCCCCAAGCTAGAATAATTTTTGGTCCTATGTTTTGTTACTGATGAGATGAAAATGGTCAGTTGAAGCTTGGTTCATAATGCAAAGGATAGTACAAGGCTTCTGTTTTGTATTAGAATTCCTCACATTAACAAGGGTCTGGTTAGTAGGGACATAATTCCAGTTATGCATGCATAATAAGTGCTTATGTTATTGTCGAATGTGTCTCCTTGGGGTTTTCGCTTCAGCCACAGGGTACAATTTTACATCCTTCCAGGGTTGTCATAACGAGCATTTTGTTTAGTTAGTCTTTTTTCAGCCTCATATTAGTGAAAATAACCCTTTTTAGTAAATTCTCAGCTCCGACTATTGCATTTCTATCTTTTTGATTGGCTTAAAAACTCCGACTATGAGCCATTAGTCGGAGTTTTACGTCATATAGAAAATAGTGCGCCAAGTTTAAAATTTTTCGCTTTGTAAAATTTTGGAAATAAAAATCGCCGGCAAAACACGGTTAAAACAATTATTCCATTCGCGCTCATTGGTTATTTCATCACTTCATATCCAACGCAGGCTCATGGAATAACTGTTATATAGTTCTTGAAGTTCACAGACGAATGTTTTCTAGAGAAAAAAAAAATAATTTAACCACATATGGATCTCTGAAGATCTTGCGGATATCTTGCTTATTCCATTTAGTAAACTTACTTTGACGTTGATGTTTTTTCATTACTTGTCAGTGTTGTCTTGAATTTTAATAGATACGCCTTCTCCTTCGATATAACGGGCAGCATGTGAATGGAGTTTCAGGCTCCTTGGTAGTAAGACTGTTAACTTGAATAAAGATTTTTTGTTAAATAGTTATTTGAATTAATCACAAACTTTTCGTTCGGTCTTGAATACCACTATCAAATAAATTCTTTTGGTACTGCAATGATTGCTGCGCTTTCTCACGAAAGTTTTTCATGCATTCGCGCAGAGTCTCAAGTTTTTCCATCTCTCTTTTACATTTGAAGCACAACCACGATGATACATCTTGTTCTTTCTCAACGGGAATTCCCAACAGGGAGGATAATCTAGCGGCAACATTTTGCTTCTTCGAAGTCTCTCCCTCGAATAAATCGCGCGTCATGCATCGTTGCATCACGCGCGATCATATGTCATTTATATATGATACGAAATCTGCAAGGAAATGAGGTTCTCGGTTCGTGTAACTTGAGTTTTTTTTCTCTCCTCAACGCTCCGCGCCTTGTTAACGGCACTTCGCGCCGGTGGCGCGGCTTTCGCCGCGATTTTTCGGATGAAAGGAAAACAAAAACCTCCGGCACCCATGGTACGACATCAGTGGGGCCAATCCCTAATTTGGATGATTTTGTGTTTAATCCTTCTTTAAACTGAAGTCTGCTTGTAAATGCGTCATCGTTTATGTCGTCCAGTCTTTGCTCATTGTTAGA
>JAHPZR010001328.1:42500-45000 GCA_019787425.1 Platygyra sinensis
AAAGTCTGTACCATTCGCCCATGGAAATTTCCGGAAATTCACACCGGAATTTTAATTTCATTGAATGGAAAGCGTCCCTTGTGTTCGTAAATTTCGGAAGATGCAGTTCCATTCGTCATTGCGAATTTGTAGAAATTCAAAGTAGACTTTTTCATCGAACGCAAAGTGGCATTGATTTCAGTTTGCATGGTGCGTGCTTTCTTATCTGTTTTTCTCATGACCGTTTAATGATAATATAATGAGAATATATAAGAAACAGGTTATCCGAATTCACTCTAATAAGTCTTTAGCATGATTTTGATTCCGTTTAAATGATTTTAAATAGCTGGTGTTAATAAAATAAAAGCAACTCACGGCTTGGTCTGAAATTAGCATACTTAGTAGGTGTCAACCACTAATTGCAGGTAATTATCATATGGAGCGTGCTTATGCCTTACATCATCTATTTAGTCTGTCTCGAATGAAAACTCTTGCGCTTCACTCAGTAATAGTTCTTTAACATTTTTCAAACCAATGACGGTGTATGAAATTTATCTGGGCTAATACTTCGTAAAAAAAAACATTTGTTCGTCAAGCGATCATCGGATGGAACATTCCGCGCCCTTTCCAGCCGTGAGAAAACCGCAAGAAAACAGGATCGGAACTAACCACAAGGAAACAGGAAGCAAAGTATATTTCTCGAAGAAGAGTGTTTGTTATCTGACATTGCACGAGACAAAAGGCATTGCGAAAGCTAAGTAATATTAAAAAGTCCGCAATTCCTTTATCAAGGAAGAGAAATGAACACTAGCACTCAGTGCAGTCCTTATTTACGTTGAAGTGTTTTGCAGTTATTTTAAAAATTACTTTATTGCGGTAAAAATATCGCTAAAAATCGGTGATAAACAAAAGGAAACGTAGTGTCGACCTGTGTGTGTGTCTGATTTTGCTGCGCGAAATATAAGAAGGCACTTTGCGTCATATTGTGGATAAAAGAACAGAATAAAAACTGTTTCATGTTTGGACAATACACTCTAGGTAAAATATTTTTTTGTATCAAACATGGATGATCAAAGCAATCGATCAGGCGAAGCTTTTGCCCATCAAAACCGGAAATGTATTGTACATTCGTCCGATGACTGACAGTTATTTACAGGCTTGCATAGAGTTGCAACCCTACCCTTGCTGTTGAGTACGAGATAGAAATAAGTGATTCACGGCATGTTAATATAACAGGTGAGCCGGATCTTATATTTACGTTACATTTTGTGTATTGTACTAGACAAAGCAAATCATGATGGCGGTTTTGATGTTTAGGTTAAACTAATGAAGTTGCCTCCAAATCCTTATTGTTTCTGGCATTGTCCCATTAAACGCGCCCACCTGTGTCGGGTTATAGCACGCACAGTAAAGGTTACTTAACCATCAACGTGTACCAGTCAGCGGGCAAGTTTCAAGTTAGTATTAATATATGCTTCAGAACCTAGAAGCCTTACATGCTACAGAGGGTTACCTTATCGCGGAAGATCGTCTTCACAGGTACAAAAGCCGCAACAGAAACCTCTACTGCAGTAAGTTATGTTTGTAGGTAGGACTTCGTAATACCCGCAGCTAGGATATACGATTTCATTAATTCGGATATCCAGTCCTAAGCAGGCTGGACGAAATAAGTTATTTCTAAAACCCGTTCCTCGTCTCGAAAATACTTTGAGATCGCCTTTCATATTGTACACACTTAAAGCCCAACCACAAATGAATTTTTTTTCAGTTAAACCAGCAAATATTTGAAAACAGTGTTAATGTTATAATTTCTCAACTATGTTCCTCGTTTTATTACTAATAATTTCAATTAATCAACCATTCAACGACACGAAGCTGAGTTGCCAATGGTGTACAGAAGACAAAATTGAATTCAACAGAACGTTCCCTTTTTTCTATTAGATGCAGAAAAAAATTTCAAATAGTATTTCCCATTGTAAATTTAAGCAGATGTGGCCTTCATAAATCGTGACGACACGCTCCTCTTAGTTTGTGTTGAGTATCAGCATATATGAAGCTGAAACATAGTTAAGTCCATGAAATCCATTTAACAGGCAACAGCAACCATACGTTGCCGTTCCAAAACATCGTTCTAGAATGTAAGTTAGTTTTTACTGATGTTGCAGACAAACAGAATTCATGGATTTATTACACATTCGCTGTTTTACGTGCTTACAGAAATTATTGTCGTTGTCAAGGATGCTGAAGTTCCCTCACGCTTTTCTTTCCAATTAATACTCTGTTTTTCCCTTTATCGGAATACATTGAAGTGAAGTGATTTCCTTCTCGCCAAACGCCTTTGTAAATAAACGATAACTCTTTCAACATCTGGAGAAAAATGGAACGCAAACCGTTGTAAGCCCCATCTCCCGCTTCTAAGGGCCCCAAGCTAGAATAATTTTTGGTCCTATGTTTTGTTACTGATGAGATGAAAATGGTCAGTTAAAGCTTGGTTTTTGCCAATGTTTATAATGCAAAGGAT
>JAHPZR010001328.1:52500-55000 GCA_019787425.1 Platygyra sinensis
TGATCGAGTTGAATCTACATGAAGCTCACAAAACAGCTTCACGTTCCACGTGTAATCTCCTCGTTCCGCTCTGGGGTAATTACGACTCAACTTCCCTGTCCTTTACAAAAATTTAACCTTAAACTAGATTCTAACGATCATCGCGACTGCAACTATGTGCACAGTTTTTGAGCTTTACACAGCTGATGTCCTTATCTGTATTGTTCGCACTGTTTCTTTCAAGGTACGAAAATTGCCTTAAAAAATGCCCTATTTTTAGGTTTTTTTCAAAGTGCAAAAAAGTGCAAAAACTAGGAATCTTCGGGCGCTTCTAACCCGAAGTGAAAATGCATTTCTTGGCAAAATTTTTACATCGTTGTGTTGTAATTGTGATATCGAAAATACATGTAAAAGGTAATTGACCAAGCCGTCTGTGACTATGTTCAAGTTTCCGGCTGAATTTATGGCGGTCGCAGCGTGAAAACCGCAATTCTACTATTTGTTGGATTTCTCAAAACTGAAAACTCTCGAGCAAGTTTAGTCTTATTTTCGAAAATGTTTGACCAAGTGGTTTCTCCTGGCAAAACATAAAGAAATCCGTGACTTCAGTTTTGAAATTAATTCTCGATATTTACAGTCCAGGTATTTTAAAGATTTCTGTATTTGCAATTTACCATAGACCTTTTAAACTGTTATTGTAAAATATTGCAACCCGTTAAAACACAAAGCAATAGAAAATCACCGGAGTGACGCCACAAACTTCTGTATAGATTGAACTGAAATTTTCGTTAATTTCAAGCCGATGTATTGATGCACCACTTAACATTTGAAAAATGATGCGAAAAATGAAAGGAGAATTTATTATTTTTCAAGTTTGTCGGACAATCATTCAAAACCTCGAGTACCAGCCAGGAGCAATGTTTTGAGGAAACTGAAATTAAAACAACCACAGAGACATTTCGGCTGCTTTCTTGTTCTAATAACTATTATTTCTGTCAAACGTTCAGTCAGTTGTGATTGAACGGTGTCCTATGGCTTGTCGCTGGCACAAGGCGGGTGTTACTCTAGCAATCAACTTTTTTAATAGAATAAATTACTATGGTAATTTGAAAAGAGCTGGCTCAAATTCCGTACGGTAGATCAGCTGCAAATTGAAAGTTGTTGCTAGAGCCTATTCATCTAATTTTCAGGTAAGAAGCGTGACTGAAGGTTTTAGCTCAAGAAAACTGATTTTGCTATATATCCTTCCTCACCGTTGTAAAATTCACTGTTGCTATCATAGAACAGGACGAATTTGCTAACATCAGTTTATATTAATGCGCTATTTGTTGTGCCTAATAGGCAGAAAGTAAGTGTCTTCTACAAATACGTTTTCGTTAGTTCGTTTATAAAAGAACGTTGTTTTAACAAATTGGCTAAAGTAAAGTCTGGTTTATGTTATGTTAACGTTGCTGTGAGTGCAGGTTGGGGATTACAAGTTGCTGATGATGAAGATAGGCCAAGCACCTGCTCTGATTGTCTCATACTAAGACTAATGTAAGCAAATACGGTTAAAAGCGAAAACAAAGTGAATACGGTATATTGTTATAGCTTGGCACATGAATTTTGGTTGAATGTTGAACACAAGAACGGAATTGTATATGCTGCCTTCCGTAAAGGTTTGATTCACTCTGAAGTTTTGGATTCAGCGGGGGTTTCTTCAAGGTTTAACGTAAACAAATCCTATCAGATAGTGATTAACGTTTATGAAAGTCTCAAAATTTCATTATGAACAACAGTATTCACTGTGGTAAAGTTTCTGATGATAATATGAAAAAATTGCTTAAACGTTTCATTGATTTAGTATTAGCCACGAGGCAAAATAGTATTCACTAAATGCCTGACACTTTGCATTCATTTAATGTCTTACTAGCGGAGCCTTTATGAAAAACCGTCATGTCTCCTTCATTGACAAGTCTCGGATGTTTAGCTGTTCTTTGGCTGCTATCCCTGAATATGGTGACTCCAACTCAAGGACTGACTGAAATAATCATAGGTGAGAAGATCTTAAGATTAATCCTTTTGTAATATTAGCTACGAAATTTTTCCTGTACATTTCAATGCTAATTCGTAATGTTATGTGGTAGATTATATCTGATTCCTGATCTGTTTCCTCTTTGTTCGTATGTGTAAAATGTCCGCTTGACGGTTTTTCGTTATTATTTCACAAGGACGTTATTTCTTAACTGTGGCAGTTGACGACACATTTTGAATGTGCGATGATCGCCAGTCGGTGTTACGAAATTTAGAGTCGGCGTTGTGTTACACTCTTTTTACCAATACCATATGCTTATACCTAACTAACATGAGCAGAGAGGTCTAAGGGCGATGTTAAACTGATCAAGAGTTATAATGAAACGTGTACAGTGGTAAAAGCTTTCGATATCGCGACATTGTGTCGTGAAATGTTTGGGATTACCAGGTTCACTGGCTTGACAGAAAGCTCCTTTATCAACACAGGATGCTGTGGATTTGAAGTTAT
>JAHPZR010001328.1:60000-62500 GCA_019787425.1 Platygyra sinensis
AACCACAGCGTCCAAAGGACAATCCACCTTCCGTTTCCTCGCAAGCAAGAATGAGTGGAATGTAGTTATCTCCTCTCTTATCCCACCGTCGCCATCAGGCCGAGACGGGCCACTCGTATCAGCGGGATACGTGCTAGATAAGTGGAAGAAAACTCAAGCCACCCGACTGATGGTCGCTTTCGGTCCAACTTGGACCGTCAGAAAGCTGATGAAATTTCTACATAAGATGACCTTCAACATAGGCAACTGGACATGGATATTTTCGGACTTAGGAAACAAGAAGGTAAGACACGGAGTTCAGTAGGGTTGCGAAGATGAGAGGTGGGTTGAACTCGCAGATAGTGTCAATGTCCTAAGATTGAGAGGAAGAGTTAACAAATCGACGTCAGGTTTTTATGTGTCTGTCCTCTTATTGATGATAAACAAAGTGGCCGAGGAACCACGAACCGCTAAATTTCTCCTATTCTTAATAAGAAATAGTACACAAACTGCAGTTACAAACATGACAATAAAACGCATGTTGAAAAACAGAATTATTCAACTTTACCTGACGTTTCGTATGTTTCGACATACATCTTCAGGAGTGACCGTTTACTAATGCAAGCAGCAACTAGTTTAAATTTAAGATAAGTAACTAATTAACAATAACAATGACACAAAGTGAGAAAAAAATTGCATATAAAAGATGCAAACTAATACAGATAAAGCTTTTCGCTGATGACATTATCGTTTAGGGTAGGTTTGAGTTCTTAAATTAGTAGAGTCTCCTTTATCTTGCAGTGAGTATCAGAACGACCTTTTGCTAATATCTCAAAGTGGTCCCATTTTAAGTTGTGACCAGTTGACGTGACGTGGTCTGCGATAGCAGATGCATGACATGTACTTGTGATCCCTTTAGAATTTTCTGTTTTTCTGTCATGCAATCTACGTTTTGTTTTTTCCAATGTAAAAATCCTGGCAGTCCCAACAACTAGCCTTATAAACAACTTTTGACATTTGGCAACGGTTGATCTTATCTTTGCAGGGAAAAAGGACTTAATGCGATGAGCGCTCTGGAAAATCACCCTAAGTTCGATGCAGCCATAAAATTTATAAATGCAGGTCTTGAGACTGTTTGGTAACAATTTTAATTTGTACCCCTAAATAAGGTAGAACTAAGATTGTTTCCTTTTTGCGCGAAACTGTGGTGGTTGGATTTCTCGGTCTGTTTTGCTGTCTGTTCAAAACATCATTGATGTTGTAATTGACAACACCGGCAGGGTAACCATTCTGCAGCGGCAGCTTCCTCAGTTCATCCAGACAAGATCGCAAAAGAGAAGGTGACGAACAGATGCGAAAACAACGAAAAGTGAGTGTGCGAATGAGGCTTACTTTGTATTTTCTAGGTGCGAAGGAGTCCCATTTTCTGTACAGGCCAGTAAAGGTCTTCTTTCGGTAAATAGATGTCGAAAAAGTGTGATTGTGTGGTTTGATGCTGGAGAATATCCAAGAAACGGATTGTACTATTCTCGACGAATTCAACTGTGAATTTGATATTTGCGTGACAGTTATTAAGGTAGTGCAGTAACTGGGTCGCAGTGTTTTTAGTGTCGAATAAGTTGAAGGTATCCTCTACGTATCGAAACCAAACCGACGGGCTAGCGTTGTTGTTAAGGACCCATTTCTCTTCAAAATGAAACGTGAAGATGTTGGCCAAAACAAGACCTAAGGGAGAGCCCATAGCCACGCCGTCAATTTGGTCATAGTACTGAATATGAAGTGGCTCTTCTTTGTGGCAAACTCAAGTAGAACTTTTAAGACTGAGCGAGGCAGTGTTGGTGGATCGGGGAGAGCATACAATTTTTCTAGACAAATTTGTATTGTCTCATCTAGTGGAACGTTTGTGAACAATGTACTAACGTCAAACGAGCACATGATTTCATTGTTATGGTTATACAGTGTACGTCTTAGCCCAGTCCGCAAAACTAAAGAGTCCTTGATCATGAATTGATTCTTGGAGATGGGCTGAAGTATGCGTACAAGGTATGATGCCAGATTGTAGTTGTAAGTATTTACAGAAGAAACAATCGGACGAAAAGGACAACCAGGTTTATGAACCTTAGGAAGGCCATAGAGGACACCAGGGGTAGAACCACAGGGTAGTATCGTATGGAAGGTGGCATCATCGATGATTTTATCGTTCCTCAATTTGCGAAGGCACGAAATCAAGCTGTCTTCTCTAGACTTCGTAGGGTTCTGTGTCGGTTTCTTAAATTTGGTTTCATCTGAGACCAAAAGTTTCATTGTATTCAAATAATCAAACTTGTTGATGATTACAACCCCGTTTCCTTTATCAGGTTTTGTGACTATAATGCTATCGTCTTTTCTCAAATCAGTCAGAACTTCTCATTCTTCTTTGCTAAGAATGTGTTCTTTTTTAGAGAAATCATACGTGTAGCTGTAGCTATAAGATATCTGTTTCAGCTGACATTTGAGTCTGTCCAGATTTTCAGCTGTCAAA
>JAHPZR010001328.1:65000-77500 GCA_019787425.1 Platygyra sinensis
AAACCAGCATTGATGGTTATGTTTGGAATATTGTAACAAGTCGCAAAACCCTTTTCTTTGGATCAAAAAGAAACGCCTTAGATGTCTTTTAAGGGTGCACAAAAGTGATGCCAAAATGTAATCCCTTGTATACGGCGGCTGCGCCCGAGCGGCAGTCAAAACTGAGCTGTCCAAGCAAAACGGCACGAAAAATGCCATTTTCTTCGCAGCTAATAAAAATATAGACAATGTTAAAGTTGAATTGGCCTCTTCTAAGGGTTAACTTCAGAATTCCGGGTTTAATTTGACGACGAACAACATATTTTTTTCAAAATAACACAACTATTCTCCTACCTGGCGACACTCGACGAACTTCGAGCCGGATGTCGGTGACCCATTTTCGGCGCCAATTTAGAAGCTTGGAGACAAAAAATGTTTCATATTTTTTATCCTTTTGCAATCTAATATTGTTTTTGGAATTATAAATCCCTTTGCGTGAGAGGTTAATGCCATTTCCCGTGCTAAAAGTTGCCTTATTCCAATGCCATTCTTGTTAACTTACATTGATGTCAGGACAGTAAAGTTTTTCCCGCCCGCTGAAGCCTGATTGGTCAATTCAAATTTCCCGCGCGCCAGCCGTATGCAAGGCCATTGACTACATAATAGAGGATATTTCCTTTTATTACAAGAAATCCTCAAGAAAGTAGCAAGAAACCCTAAATCTTAGAGGAAAAAGTTCTCCAATAATATTGAAAACTCCAGATTAAACTTGCATAGTGAAAATTTTGGGTTGAATATATATTTAGGAGATAATGTGCTAGTGATAGGTGATTGGTTGTATTAGTACGTATTCATTTATGGAGAAATCAATGATGAAACATAAGTTGGTTGTAACTCTGAGTTTCACGCCGTGAGGCGGTCATCAGGCAGTCTTTATTTACGTATTGTTTTATCGCTTTCCAGGTATCGGTAGGTCGAGTATATGACTCAGTATTAGTGGCTGCTGAAGGAATCAAGATGACCATGAAAAACGGAACGGTTTTATCCAACACCCGCCGTTATCGAGGTTTTTGTAGCAAGTCCGAGACACAGCAGGAAAATACCAGTGGAAAAGAACTGGCGAGACACTTGAACGAGGTAATGGGGTTAGATGTTAAATATTTCTTCCCCTTTTCAAGCTTTTCTATATACTGATCTTACATCAGCCTGGTATTGGGTTGGCCTGTTTTTAACTGACACCAGACTGTCTTTGCTCGATATTGACGTACTTGATTTTTCCAAAATCTCTTTCAGTTGATTATTATAAATTTTCAGTTACCGAAGTAAATTAATACTTGCGACCTTGTTTTTGCAAGCGACTTCCCCATTGGCATAAGGACAAGCAATCACACTGCAATCCATCCCGGTCAAAAGAAAGTGTCGCGTAAAAAAGCCGATATTTTATATCACTACATGTTACAAAATACCAAAATTTTCTTTCAGGTTAAGTTTTGAGCCCTCTCCCCTCCTACGCACAATGTTGCCCTGGAGCAGTGAGAATGAAAAGCCACCAGTAAAGCCGAAAGAGATCAACATTGAACGGCGGGGGAGGGGGTGGGGACGTGTAGGAGAGGGATTGTGTTATGCGTGAGTGGAAAACATTATTGTCCCTCACAGCCGACAACAATTTTGGCCAGGGTTGTAGTTTTCCTTTGATGGTGCACTATAGGAATCATTGTCTCCTGTCCCTGCCTGTACTTGCCAGCTTTTTGGCCTGAATTAGCTTGTTAAAGACTCCTAAGACTGTTGTAGAACGCTAAAACTAAAAGCTTCATGGAGGAAAATTAAACGAAGGAAAGACAATAATGATTTAAGACAAGCGCTGCTCTCCAGGTCTCCCTGGTTCCATTTTTTCTATTTCTTGTTTCTTTTTTTGTTCGAGCGTAATTTAGAATAAGAAGGCAAGTTGTGAGAAAGAAACATCTGGCCACTTCGAAGAATACATGATTAAGGCAATCTTTTTTAAAGGAGAATTAAACGTAATATATCAAACACGAGAGGCAGTGTTTCATCGGGATATGCAAACACCGAGCAGGAAGTTGAAAATATGACGCGCAGCGGAGTATTTTTGACGAAATTCGAGGTATTTGGATAGGCCGATGAAGCACTGTCTCTCGTGATTGATGTATTACGTATCTTGAGTATTTGATATATCTTCTCAATCGAAACAAAAAAAAAACAGGAGTAAACGAAGGAAGTGAAAACGTCACAATCTATGCTAATAAACTCCTAATTAAGATCTATGCTAATTTAGGCCTTCACGGTTGTGATTTTCTTTGTTTTAACTTGATGAATTATTAATGAGTTTCAGAAGAAACTTATGTTTGATTCTTATCTCGGTCTAAGGAGATAAAAGAAATATTTCACTTTTACTGCTGACCTCAGTTAACTTAATTTTGTGGTCTCCTTAGGTCAGGGTTGAAGGTGTAATGGGTACAATTCACGCCAACGATCCAGATAATTCAGCTCAATTTGATGTCGTGAATCTGAGACGCAGTGGAGAATACAAGGTAAGACTGTTCACAACAGAATTTGTGGAGACAGCGAGTTTTCTTCATTATTTGGAACAACAAAGAATTTTATGATAGATTGAAACAAAAGACCATTGAAATGTTTCCTCTAAGTGACAATGTCCACTGTGCCCACAATTGTTAAGCACCAATGCCTTAAGTTGCTAAGAGCGCTTTGTTAAAAAATTTACTAATAGAATTACTGATTTTAAAATGAGTGGAATTGTGTAATTGCCGCTAGCGGGGTATATTACTAAGATATGTGCGTTTATCGCCCCTTCTACACGTATCGGGATATTTTCGAAAACGGAGATTTTTCCCCGTTTGCACCTCCCGTCCACACGTAAAAGGCGTTTTCGGCCACAAATACGGAGGTTTTGAAAACGCTTTCCAGATTAGATTTTTTAAAACTGAGATTTATCGTATTCGTGTTGACGGTCGAAAACCAAGGCTCTCCTCTAAATCCAAGTTTGACACACCACAACACACACACAACCCTTGGGTGTGGCTCGCTTTAATCCAAGCGTTCGTTTACTGCTCTAGAAGACTAGACAATACAGCATTTGACAATGCCAAAATAAGGCATTGTTACAAGTTCGATGTTTTAAGTGGCAGGTAGTTTGTAGTCTAAACAGAACGCAGGGGTGTCGTAAACAACAACCAGGTTCTTTATTCCAGATGAACGCATCAACTCCACTCAAGACTTCACAACAAGCACACGCTAGGCTTGCCAGTTTCACTTGAATAAACACTCCTCCGCTGGACTTTACACACGACCTTTGTCAGTCCTTTATAAACACAGCCTCTGCCAGCTATCCACGTAACCTCCCTGTTACACTTCCACAAATAAGATCTCCGTCGAGACTTTACACGCGACCCTCGTCACACCTCAGTAAACACCACCGACTCACGAGATAATTCTCTCTAAACACTCCTGGGAAAAACCATATAAGAACTACACCGATTCGCTTATATACTTTACAGCATAAGATTCTAGAACTTTCCGGCTTTACTAAATAAAGTAACATTACAATGTAAAACTATTTACAGCAGCAGACGTAAACTACTAAAATAAATTGCTTAGTCACTGTGATGCGACACTAATTAGTCAAAGTTAGGGTCCAGTCCACTCGGACACAAATTAGAATAAACATGGCGCACGCGCTCGTAACCTGCGTATGCTCAATATGTGAAGTCTAGCGTATTAGAATCGTTTTTGCGTATACGTGTGGACTTGCAAGTACGATCTTAATACGGTTCGTGTGGACACGGATT
Organism: Platygyra sinensis; assembly: GCA_019787425.1. NCBI lineage: Eukaryota > Metazoa > Cnidaria > Anthozoa > Scleractinia > Merulinidae > Platygyra > Platygyra sinensis. Next base: position 68,804 of record JAHPZR010001328.1, read on the forward strand.
TTTTGAAATACAGGGCAAAAATCTCCGTTTTCGAAAATATCCGAATACGCCGGTGTGGAGGGGGCCTTAGAGTCCATTTCGTAGACGCGCATTCTAATTGGTCAAAGCGAATAGACATCCTTGTGGTATTTGTAGATTTGTATATCGAGCTCTCCTGCATTTACAGGTTGGAAAGTGGAATGAAAGCGCTCAGCTAGAAATGTTTAAGAATGAAATACCAGTGTGGTCTTCAGGCAGCACAAAAATACCATTCGACATCCCAAATATTCTCAAAGGCAAAACTCTTACAATAGCCACGATTGAGGTAAGATTAATGACAATAACTTGATAGTTTAATCTAAATAAGTTGTGAGGCAGAGTATCTCATACTTCAAACTAATGTACCCTTAACTGTTCGAGCCGGTCACATCGTTCATAATCAGCCATACTGGGCTGCGTTCCCAGTAGCATATCTAAAGCTGGACTGAAGGGAAGTGATTCAGCTATTGCTTTAAAATACTAACACGAGCATCATTGAATAAATTATCTATAATTTGTATTTTTCGTACTGTATATGTCTCACTTCTCACGTCTGCTAATTTCGTGGCCAGGACATGTCTTTTCTTCTGCAAATACGCAAGGTATTTAGGGGCTGCGGGCGTTTGAAGTGTGTGGAAAGATTTTAATTGTTCTTCTTTCCTTTTCTACTCGTAATCTCTGCAAAAGAAGAGTCGGGCGATTTCAAGGTACACGAGTGGAATCTACTTTAGTAGACACATGTATACAGCGATGCAATTTATTGACACTTTCCCTATCTCCTCACAGGCTCCACCATTCGTTATGAAAAAGGATCCCAACTCATCTCCGAATGCAACTCAGGAATTTGAAGGCCTTAGCATCGATATTTTGGAGGAGATGAAGAAAAACTTGACGTTCAATTACAGGATAGTTCTTGTTCCTGAACTGGGAGTGAGAGACCGAAATACTTTACAGTGGAATGGTATAGTGGGAGAGATAATTAATAAGGTATATTCCAAAAAAACCTCAGACTTCAAATGTTTCTCAATCTCGATAATCAGTTTTTCGGAGACGATGTAATCTGTTTCTTAAACCCCTAAATCAAAATTATTCTTGAGGGGGAAGTCAGATGATCTCAGATTTGAAACATTTGACCCACAAGGCATAGTTAATAGAGGGGAATGGTTATGAAACTCGTCAAAGTTCTTTGTTGTATGTTATTGTTCTGTTTTCTGGCCTTGACCCTGCACAAAACACAATAGTTGTTTACTACTGATCGAGGAACTAGCCAATAAAAACGTGTTGGTAACGTAATTCATGCATAGTGTATGAGGGCAAAACAAAAGATTGTGCAGGGTCGCGGACCTTCCAACATAAATCTTGGCATCTTTGTTTGCTCGTTTGATGTTTGCCGGGCTTCCTAACCAGTCCCCTCTATTAACTATGCACAAGCAAAGACATTTTATTATACCAAAGCGAAGGTGAAGTAAGGTTATTTGGCCGTAAATTAGACCTGATCACGAGACCAAATGTTTATCCTTTTGTGTCCATATGATACCAGTCAGATTTCAGCAAAAGTATTTCCATACTTAGTTAAAAGTTGACAATCGTTCCGTTCCAGGCTTGAACGTACAGTTGGCGACGGGAACGAGGAGAGCTCAAACGCTCTTTTTCAGGAAGAATTCCTTTTTTTCGGGAGTAAATAATGCGTGTATTTTTGCTTCTGTTTCGTTAAGCATCTTTCGACAAAAGCATTTCTCTCTGCACATTTATTTTATTACCAGAGTTCCATCTCTCACCCATTCTGGGATCGTAACTGGAGACAGTATAACATCTTTCTCAGTTGTTTTGTCCCCATTGACAGTCCCGCAAATGACTGCGAAACGTGACTCGCCCCAGGTTTCTTCTCCTTTCTAATGGGAAGAAATGCTGTGGGTACTACCCCATCGCAATATACTCCCAGGATCGAAAGTTAAAAACTAACCATAATGCTTCTTTGCTTCTTTTTGCTCTTTTTCTTCTTGTAGAGAGCTGACATGAGTATTGCACCAATGACTATCAGCTCTGATCGTCAAACAGTGTTGGATTTCACTCAGCCGTACTTGACCTTTGGACTGGCCTTCATGATGCGTGTTCAGGAAGTGAACGTAAACTATTTCAGATTCTTGCTACCATTCAGCCAGTCTCTATGGATAGCAATTCTTGCACTGGTGATGGTCATGGGGTTTCTTGTGTGGATCTGTAGCCTCTTCAGTCCGTGGGGATATTACGGAAGGTACCTTCAACTCAAATCATCCAAAAAGGTGAATGGTGTGCAATTTACTTCAGACTTATCACTGCACGGAGAGGGCGAGATATTTGTGTCCAGCGCAAGATGAAAGAATACTAACCGTCTCTGTGATAGCACTGAGATCCAAAATTACCCCAAATACTACACCTTTTCTTGAAAATTACTGTTTAGCCAATTGGTTTTATGCAGAAATCTTGTATGAGACGACATGTATACATCAGACTAAATGCAAAAAACTTTCCGACAGATGTAAGAAGTAGTATAAATTGTCACTAGTTATTTACAAATTTTGTTGTGATAATCAGTAATTCGCAATATACCGTTTCTTTCACTTGCTTTTACTTCAGCTTAAACAAGAAGTCATCGAGGAAGCTGAAACCCTGAGCTTAAGTAATTCTGTTTGGTCATCGTGGAAGGCGTATGTCCGACAGGGCGCCGAACATCCTAGGTCATGGTCCGGGAGAATGACGGTATCTGTGTTCTGGTTCGCTGTGATGATCATCAACGCCACATACACAGCCAATCTGGCCGCTCATCTCACTGTGTCCCGGATGAAAACACCCATTGAAACTATTTCAGACTTGGCGCGTCAAACCCACATTGAGTACGGAACACTCAAAGATTCACAGCTCCAGACGTTTTTTAAAGAAACAGATGTTCCAAGGTAAAGGAATATTTTGAAATAGTTTGGTAAACCTTCCTCTTCTCTCCACGACAATATGTTCGTTCCGTTGAGCGGTTTGTGTTCAATCCAACCTTAATTCGCATACCGGCGTAGTCAGAGATTATACAGTCAGAGAGAACAGCCATGTCCTTTTGCAATTGACAACACGGTAAAATCGATCTGAGCATCTGTTGTTTTTACAGTAACAGAAAATAACAGTGTATGACGAAGAGTAAAACATAGCATGATGTTACTTATTAACCAGTGCCCTCATTTGAAGATTCTACTGAGAACTTTCACGCGTTGAAGCATGGAATGTGTTGGGATAACGAGAGGAACATAGCATTTGTTATTTATTGACACTCGACGAACTTAGAATTAAAATGGATCTATTGCGATTTAACAATTTTTATATCGTTTTGAAGTTATTTTATGTGTGTCTTCTGTGTATAAATGACGTAAGTGTCGATTTTACTAAACGCTGTTGTGACTGGTTGATTTTTAGTTATCTGGTAATGGGACAATTCATGGAGCAGCACAATACATGGATGCCCGGTTACGACGCTGCCATTAACAGAACGATGAAGGGTGACTTTGCCTTTATCTCGGACAGACCTATTTTGGATTATGTTTCACGGCAAAAGGAATACTGTGGAAAAATGAAGGTCACCGGCGGGTGAGGAGTACTAACCTATACGTAAAGAGATGTATTAGCGGGCTCAGCGCCACTCAGTTTCGGATCTCCTTATAGAGCGTTATCGCATGACGTCCCGGCGTCCATGTTAGTGTTCCCATAAAATGGCATTTTTAGTGTTGGGAAATGAGCTCTTTCGTTTCAAAAAATTTCTCTACTGCCTCAGCATATAGCTACTTCGGAAATTCGGGGGGTACAGTCACTCATGCAAACTAGTTGAATTTAAATCTGCTCATTATTGCCTACTCTTTTAGAGAAATATCTAGCCGGATGAGTCTCCAGTAGCTCCGCAGTGGCTACAGCTTTCGGCTAGATCACGGAGGATTGTGGGTTCAAATCCCATCTGAAACTATTTTTACATTTAATATTTCTTATATTTTGAGAAATATCGCATGGTCAATATCCTATAAAAATTATTCGATGAGCCCACGTTAGATAGGAGGTGATAAAGGCCGAGACACACGATGCGACAAATCGCGGCGACACGTCGCTGCAGCAAGACACTTGTTCTGGGCGCGCAAGCGAATTTGGAAGAGGGGAAATGTGAACTAGTTTCTAAATTTAACATTGCGGACCAGCGAATACAGCGAAGGTGTAACAAAAAGAAGCTTCTAGTTCTGCTTATGATTCTGCTAGGTGACGACGAATATAAACTCGTTCGATCGCTTTAGCTTGGCAACCAATGCGGTGAATATTTTCTTCTGGATTGAATTTTTCCCATAGTCTTTATGATTCCTATCCCACAGGACTCTATTTTCTTTATAAAACTTGATTACCATTCTACTTGTTGTTACATTCCATCCTGAAGAGGAAGAATGTTGGGATTGCTTAGGTTGTTTATCTTGGTCCACATGTTCGGTCGCCATTTTGAATGGTTTTCTGAGGGTCATGGGAAAATAATTGACGCTCCCTCATTAGTTGTTTTTAATTTTGCCGCAGCGACTTTCTGCGACACACGCTGTGACAAGGCTGCTTGCGCTTCTTTTGTCGCTGCGATATGTCGCATCGACAATGATTTTCACATGTCACACGAGGGGATTTGTTGCAGCCACGTGTCGCAGCGAATTGTCGCATCGTGTGTCTCGGCCTTTATAATGATCACCACGTATGCCCCTCAGGCGAATGGAATAATCGACTGGATGATGTGAAAATTTCAGTTTGATCTAAACGAAGCGATAATCTAAAAAGGCAGGAAGATTCGTCGTGGCATTGTTTGAGTTGAATGAAGCATGTCATCGATCAGGAAGGCGAGTGATTTCTGCCCAAACACTCTTCACATAATCAACTCCACAATTGTTTACATTTCAACAAATGTGATAACCGAGAAAAGTTAACGGGAAGATACAAAGTGGCGAGTTAATTGAAAATTAAACGTCTTGTTCAAATCAAATAAATTGCAGGATGCTGCTCATCTTAATTAAGGTGCTACTTTAAAGATTTTTAAAACATCTTTAACTATGGTATTATAAAATAAGAGGAATAAGATCGTTTTCACCTTACTGACGGGTGAATCGCAACACGGCGAGAGTCCTAGCCGAGAAAAACTTTCTTTTTGTTCAATACCGTAGATTCTTTGGCAAAATCTTGTCCTTATTCCTAAAAGTAAATGCACTTTTTGTTTGCAGATTTGGAAACACTTATGGTTATGGCTTTGCTTTTGCTCGGGACTCTCCCTACACACCCCTTTTCAAAATGGAGTTGTTTCGGCTTCAAAATGAGTTTGAAATCAGCCGTCTGACTCATAAATGGATGGAGGAGAACGTGAAATGTGAATTGGTAGACAACTTTGAGGAAGAGCAACACAAAGGTAAGCTGTGTTAACACTTCATGCGTTAACTTTACAATGAACGAATAAAACGAGTTCCTTTACCAGAGGAGAAGAACTAGAAATATAACAGTTCTGGAAAAAGCCATCTTCATTTTCAATGGATAACTGTAGTGATATTCTGTTAAGTACATAATAAACAATTGTCCCATGGGCCTGCTTTGGATACAATAGCCTCCATTTGGCGGAAATATATGCTCGGATATTTGTCCGCATACATGATCTGTTTCGAGACGTAAACAGTTTCTCGAGTGCGAAACTCGAGGAAAACTGTGAGCTTCGAGGAACAGATGATGTTCGAGGACAAATATCAGAACATAGCTGAGCAAATGGGGTCTATTGTCTCTACTATCCTTCATATATTTTTACATCACGCGTTTTGAAAATTGGATAAACCCCAGTTTTGGCTGAGGCATACTCCGGTTAGGGGCGAATGGAATAATTGTTTTCTTCAATCTTCTGGACGGTGTGGACATTTCAGTGTGGTGTAAACGAAATGATGACTTAACAATTCGGGCAATGTGCACGCCTCGAGTTAGCTGGATCAGTGAAAGAGGCAATGATTCCTGGCGTAATATTCCTCGTACAATCTACACTAAAGTGATCTATTTTGTGGCAAAAATGTGGAAAACGATAAAGATTAAAGGGGCTCAGTCACGTTTGAAAAGCTTAGCTAAACTTTTCAAATTCGTTGTTTGCAATCCGTGTCAATCTTCTCCATCCTTAACCATCCTTGTTCCTTTATGGTTTATTATTATCTGATGTTTTTCTATCTTTATAAAGTGTTATTTTTAGGTTTCCTTCAATTTAACGGTTATTTTTTCGATGTTCAAAATAACTCAAGATGCCGTGACTGAGCCCCTTTAACGACCAGTAAGATTCGCTGCAAACGAACTGTTGAAGATTGTACACCTTGTGCAAGTGAAGTCAAATGAGCTGACGACCTGCTTACGTGGTTTTACCGGCGCTACCCATTCGATGAAAAACTCTGCTCTAAATTTTAGGAACTGATTTCCAGTGACGAATTGAACAGCATTTTCTGGAATTTTCCAGAAAAGAGGTTAAACTAACAAGGTATACTCGAATATCTGAAATTTTGTATCGGGAAGTTTCATTGCATTAGAAATTTCTCCTGGAATTTCTGGGATTTTTGTTTGAAAGGCTCGCTTTTCGGAAATTCAACAATTTCTCGACTTTCTGAAAACCTTTTAGAACACCTTCAGTCAATCACGTTTAATCAATTAAGGTTATTACCACTTCGAAATTTAGGAATTTTTTGATGCCCCACAATTTGTTACTCAAAATCAATCAAGCCCACTAAAGAATGAAACGAATGTAAATGTAAGATAGCAAATTCTACAGTGCTTTTATGCTGAAAATCTCTTTTAATGTTCAAAACGAAATTGTGAATTTTTGCTGTTTTTCTTCATCGGCGTTTGGAGGAGCCAGATAAGAATGTGATTCTGGAAAAGACTTTAGAAGATAAGCTAAGATCGCTTCACAGGACAACGTTTAGAATGCCATATACGTAGTAAAGCTACATGGTTAATACGGCTATCCTAAGTCCCTTTATATAGCGCGCTTAATTGGTTTATTTAGCGCAAACTTCAAGTTCAAGCTGTTTAAAATTCTTTATGTGCTTCTTATTTTTATGATGACATGTAATCAGGTGATATTGTCTTTCGATACCAGGAAGCACCGTGCAGAAGATGACGTTGCAAGGTATGCTGGGAGTATTTATCCTGTTGGTCATGAGTGTCATGGTTGGTTTATTCCTTTTGATCATCGAGTGGATCTACGCTTCAGCTAAAGATAGCAGAAAGCAAGTAAACGTGAGTAGAACTGGCTTTCTCAGGTGCTTACGAGACCTAAATAGTGTCCAGAAGGTTAAACGTCCGAGCACTGAGAGAAGCTCAACAAATATTCTCTATTCGAACCTTCCCAAGTGCACGCCTCTTTTGACCCTTATAATCAAAGTGCTCTATGAGCAAACCCGTGAATATCCAAGTGGATAAAGAGTGATGCCACCTGACCTAAAACAATGATATGGAATTACTCTTTTTCATAAAAAAAAACACATTGATGTCGTAAAAAAATTGCAATAAGCAATAACCAATGCTTTTTAACCGAAAATAACGATTCTGATGGTAAACTTTCACAAAATCTTTTCTCTGAACTTCATTCTCAGAGAAGAAAGGTTATTTAAAAAGTGTTCACCAACACAGTAATACAGTGTTGACAGATATGAGCCAAACTTTTGGCGACCCGAACCTAGTCTTCTCTGCGGCCAAAAAATCAGATAATCAGGCCATTTGCCTCACGTATAGGGACGCCATACCTGTTGCCAAGCCTTTGGGTCCAGACTCCTGCGAACTCTTAAGGACATCTTCTGCTCCCAAAAGAAAATGCAGATGGAGGAAACATTGGAATTAAAGAATTCTGACTATTGAGAAAAGAAACTGAAAGTCTGGTGACAAGGAAGGACCGCCTTTTGTATAGATTTTATTAATCAAGTAAGCAATAGACTTTAGTTAAGTGACAGTAACAAGTTCATTTTTTGGACGTTAATAGGAGCTCTATGCCAAGCGGTTTTGATTTGTTGTAGGGTGAGGTTTTGATTTAGAAGTTTTATAGTTGATATTATTTTATAGCTCATAGAATAGTTCTCACACAATCCAGGGTATGCAGAGTTTTAGAAGATGATAAGTCTAAAAGTTTAATTTTTTTGCACACTATTTGTTTTCCTCTTAGGAGGCTTTTGTTCTAAAGCTTTGTTTCTCTATAATATGGCTTCGAATTGGGCCGGAAATTATTCTAAATTCACTGTCGCTATAATTAGCTTATTTTCACCTGTCTGAAGGATAAAACAACGTAGGAGTCACGTTTGCATTTCGCGATTAACGCTGGTTACTATTTCTACCCATACCAGCTGTCAGTTTTGAGGCTTTGATCCGACAACGTAAGCAAAAATAGTTGTATATGTGCGACGCGAAGGGTTCCCGAGTGACCACCTCGCGAGTCCACAAGGATTGTCCTTTGAAACTCCTTCTAAGAAAGCAGCTTGGCCCGGTCTATAAATACTTAAACTATGAAGAGAAAACTTGTATTTTTCAAATAAGCTGTAATGTTTAATCCGAAGTGCTGTGATTAGACCCTTCTCCAAAATGGCGACCGAAAATTCAAGTAAGTTAAAATAAGCTAAAATTAAAAACGTATACCAGCACTAC
>JAHPZR010001328.1:82500-87500 GCA_019787425.1 Platygyra sinensis
AGTTTTCGACTGTGCGTTCTATCCAGCCTCATTCCCAAGGAAAAGACCTAAAACGAGGTTGGTGTTCCCTCGTGAGATCCCTTATCCCGTACAGTCTCCGTGCATCTCGTCCCCAAACTCTCTCACGTGCTTCCGTTATCGTTCAGAGAAGGGAAGAAAAAAGAGAGAGACTGGCGACGAGGTTCTCCGTCTATTCTTCCTTTTACATCTCAAGTTACTGAAAGAATAACCAAGTCCCTAGCCCTAAAACGTACTCTGAGTCCAGCACACAAACCCGTGGAGTACTCTATGCATTTTTGTTCGTTCCCTGATTCGATACCTGGTGGGTTTTCCTGCGAGACAACCAACCAACCAATAGACCATATTCGTATTCTTGATATTGGACCGCAATTAGCTTGAAAATGAGGCTAAGGAGAGGAGTCTTTACTAATGTGAATAGAATTTATCCCTTTTTATATTTCCCCACACGAGCCTCCATTACAAGCTAATTCCAGTCCAATGCCGAGGTCTATTGTGTTTCCTGAAAAAACACCAAAACGAAACATATTCCGCTACTTGTAGGCTTTTATTTCACTTGTCCACATTATTGGATATATGGTGTTGAACCATCGTAAAAGATTAAAATCACATTTAAATATCACTCACAACATGGAATAAATACGTTGGCAGTCGATTGAATACTTAAGAGCCTTTCTTAGCCCGTAAAACCAGAGCACGAGTCCTGTCTGTATAATAAATGCTTTTTCCCAGTTGTTGGTTTCGCGACTAAGAAAGGCAGTTAGATTCCTCCGATATTCTTACATTTCAAAGGGAAGCCTGACTTTATGTTCAGCGACTAAACAATAGATTGCGCTCCGCATTGACAAAGTTTGTACCATTTCCATGGCATCTTGACAGGCAATATTACTTGAAGGAGCTAAATCACGGTTTGTGCAACTTGGAACATTTAGCCTTAAATTTCTCAAGTTCGTCGTCTATAATCTTGTTCATTCTGAACCATCCTTATTACTTTATGGTTTACTATGGAACGTATACACATGACGTCATGCCAGCCATATTGCTATTCCAAACAATGAAACAGCGGCCATGTTGGTGTACAAGAACAATCCTGTGAGAGTTCTTTTCTTATGTAAACACTTTCTTTTGTTTCAATAAATTTGCATGGCTGCTGGCCACGTAAGTGAATACGCCCTATTGTCTCCCTGATGTTTTTTTTATATTGGCAACCTGATAACGCACGAGGCCAAAATAATTCAAAATACCGTGATTGAGCTCCTTTAACACGACAGGAAAGCCTTGTTTTGGAGTTCCCCTCCTGCAACAGGGAGCCACACAAAAATTATCTCTATTTGACATCTCCATGGTGACAAACTCTACACTCTCACTACACTAGAAAGCGTGCTTCAGTAGCAAATACGGGGTGACCAAAGCGCCAACGATTTCCTTAAGACCAATTGAAAATCTCGCGCACGTTACAATAAATAGGATACGACTGACAGAAACTTACAACAGATCACATACTGTCCGTGACAAGATTTCGTGTTTTGGAATAATCGTTCCCATATGAGAAAGGACCTTCACAAAACAGCCAAAAATGCAGTGCATATGCAAGCCAGCTCATTTAAAGCCTTCAGTTCAGGAATGCTTAAATAGCAATAAATCTAATTCGTTTACTATATATTACTTTCACTTTATATGGGATTATATAACCTTGCCGAGAAAGTTGTGACACAGGAAGAACACGTCGTAAGAAATACCATCAGGGAAATAACATCTCAAAAAGCAACGTAGCTGAGAACGCTAATGGCTTCCTACACAAAGCAGTCACGTCCGAAGATTGGTGTATCTCTCTACTTTGTTATCAGCCAAAACAGGTTGACATTTTGACGTAGCGACCTTAAAGTTTAAGGGGCACTGCCATTAACTTTCATCTCCCCAGAGATACTTTCATAAGCTATACTGACATGAAGACATCATGACATGTCAAAAGATGGCTGAGAGTAAGACAAAAAATGCGGCGCAAAGTGGGATCCATGTAAAAACTATGATTTACATCATTCGGAGTTCAACATGTAAGGAGAAACTAACCAATGACAGTGCTCCTCCCTCTACGTGCTTAGAAATCAAGACGGTAGACAAACAACACGTCTATCGCCAGTTTCTCGCTCACCAAGCGGCTACTTAGGTTGAAAACACAGACGTCTCTCGCAGCTCGCTCGTTCCAAGCCCCGCCGGAATACTCGCACGTGCCGAGAGCCATTTTTCCCTCGTGCAAGCAACTCGTGACTTAACGATCTTTCTTAGCATTAGATCTGTGTATTGAAATATACATGGGACTGGACCTTTGCAAGGATTATTATATTCTTGTATTTATATATTTTAATTTAGCTTCGACTGCAAGTCAAGGAATAGAAGACTTGTGTCGTTCACTAACTACTGATCATAATACGCACCACTCAGCTGCTTTAACCATTCCATTCACAAATCTGATCAATGTAACTTTTCTCCTCAAGATACTAATACACTGTCCAGTAGACAGGTACGGAGAACACGTAAACTCAACAAATAATCTTAGTATTGATTCTTGTGAACGAAAGGGTTAAATGTGCCCATGGTGTTATTTAATTTGTTATCAATTGATTCTTTTCTCTACCTATCTATGGAGTTTATGTTCATACGTGAACAGACAATAAATAACAACAAACACGCAGCGGAGCGGCGGCTCCTGGTGTCAATCATACACTGATCAACAGCGTATGTCTCTTTTGTACACTGAGCAAGTAAAACTTCCACATTAACCCATTAAAATTTAAACACTAATTAAATACAAGCTCTTTTGTTTTCATTTCTTCTTAAAACACTAACCCTCACTATAAATGAACGCTGAGATTGGCAACGTTGTAATTGTAGTAGAGGCGAAAACAGATAGATAACTAAATAAATTAAACGCATGAACATGCGCTAATAGGATATCATAATTATCAGCATAACACGTTACGAGAAGACAAGACCCATTATCACAAATTAACATTGTAGCTTTGACAAGCTCTTGCTAATTGGTGGTGATAAAAATACTGACGTTATTTTGAAAATAACAACACATTAATAATAACAATTCTATTAAAATTCGAAAACAAGGTTCTCTTTCTTTTCCTTGCCACGACAAAAAAACCTAAAACTATGTTCACACTGGATCGGTCACAGATGGTTCTGGTCCAAGATGACTAGTCCATGCGTTCACACGGGACCAGTCCCCTACTTATAAGGAGGACCGGTCCGGCCTGGACCCATATAGCCCGTACGCCCAGTAGGTCCTGCATGAACGGTTTTTTGGGTGAAGTCCATTTGAACCGGTCCTATGTGAACATAGCCTAAGTAAAACTTTACGCAATACACGTTACCTGTCCCAATTGTGATTGGGTACAACGTGGCGGAGATGGCATGGTAACTATGAATCTGCCGCCTGATAAAATATCTTCAGCTTGGTGAATAAAATAACGCAATAAATTCTCTGTCTCGGATTAACAAGAGCTGGGTGGGTAAACACTCAGTCTAAATCTCACTCTCCAGTTCAGGGTCTCGAGTTTGTCTTCTCCTGAAGAAGAATGAGCTCTTGACAGGCGGGGGACCTTGAAGCATTGGAACCTGATTCTTGTGTGTGATCAAAATCTGACAGGTAAGATAATAAACATGAAATTAAATAGCTAAGCCGCCTTTAAAGAAAATAACTGAACTCCGCCATCCCAAATGTCTTGTGTAAATGTTAAATGTACAGGCAACTTGACAAGTCATAAAGTGTCATATGCAACGCTAGCGATTTGGACATACATACGAGTAAGCGTAGAGAATTATCTTTTTACAGTTGCAAAAAACTTTGACCTAAAAGTAAGCAATACACTATTTCCGAGTTCCCTTGTGCCTCTGTTTCAAAGCGAGTCTAAGTGCGAAACCTTTCATATGAAAATGACTTTGATTCGCATGAAAATGAAACTGCCTGCAGAACTCATTTTCACATGAAAGGTTTCGCACTTAGACTCGTTTTGAAACAGAGGCACAAGAGAACTCGGAAATGGCCTATTGGCATTTACCTCTGTGCCGAAACAAGTCTTCGTGCGAAATCATTCATATGGAAATGTTTTCATTTCATGCAAAGGAAACTAATTTTCATATAAAAGGTTTTGTACGGTCGGTCAGTATAGTTGTGACCTTGGACTTGAAAATGCTTTTCAAGACCTTGGTCACAGTTTTTCACATATACGGACTGACCCAAAGCCGGACAATCGATGAACGCGCGGATAGAATCGCGAGAGAACTGGGTACCAGCGCAAAACGGAAGACTTGACTAGATTGGGGGTGGGAACTGAGAAGAAGAATATTTTTTCTTCCTCGCAAACTCTACGCCCCACCTCTGCGTGCTTCGCACTCGCTTCACTCGCCTTTTCGTTCATGTCCGTAAATAGAGAGGCTGTGAACAGTCTAGATCTAACATCACAAAATGGAGTAATAGTGGAAAAATTATGCAAGATACTGACAAAGGAACGCAAGTGGATCACCGGCGGTGTAATAATTGCACATTACTTTGCTTACCTCAGCTGGTGGCTGCATCCACGGCTCTCCATCAATTTGCATTGGAAACAGCTTCTTGGTTCTAATGAAAGGAAATCACTGTCACTCGGAGATTTAACAAGAAATGAAAAGAACTATTCCCTAGTCCCTTGTCTAGTCCCTTGTCGCCAACAGAGAAACAAAGTTGGACGATTCAGTGCCAAACACAGAAAAAGGGAAGTCTGCGTGCCTTAATGTTTGTAACTACTTCTGACTTTGTCCTATCTTGTGTAGAAAGAGTACTAAAAGCCACTGAAAAGCCAAGATTATTATGAACAGTACACTCACCTTATTACAATCGAGGAGCACTGAGCTAATCTTAGACCATGTGCTCTGACACCAACGATAATCTGACTAACAAACAGAGTGTTTTCAAGCCCAACAACTTCTAGCTG